>JAWPHD010009533.1:0-102771 GCA_037043455.1 Cyrtodaria siliqua
ATAGATACGTGTACCCAACTAGAGTTGATTCCTTCATTGAATACTTACGACTATAGTAAACAAACCATGGAGAATAAACTGATGCTAAATTACATATACATACTGAACAAAAAAAGAAAAGTCCGCATCTATAGCTGTGATTTGCATAGGGTTGACTTTGTTACACTTTGTACACCAATCTAGATAAAATTTCATCATTTTATACTTATCAGTCGATCATTCTGATCAATATTAATAATCATCAAAAACTGGAGTAAGTGTGTTGCTGCTAAAGCATGTTTTATTCAAATTCCGAAATCACTATATTAGTATTATAAAGGGAGGTAATCTGAAAATATTCATTCTTGAAGGCTGTATGGCGCAAAAGTGAGTGAACAGCTCAGCTTACTTTCTCCGTCTTTTTGGTGCTGGGTTTATCTTCTGTTTATTTCAATAGAACAAAACTGTGTTAAATCAAAGTTTAAACCACAAGACTCGGAAATGCTGTTTAAATCAAAACAAGGGGAATAACTGTGCGTACAAGTTTGATTCAAGGAAAATAGTTTTCATGCCAGTGCTAGTAATATACAAACTGGGGGTGCCAGGACAGTTTTTTTGAGGGGAGTTGCAATTTCTGCTTGTCGATGGTTATCGTATACTGGCCTCTCCCATTTGGCTGTATTTGCTATGTTGTGTTGCTTGTCGGTAGTTATCATATACTGGCCTCTCTAGAATGGCTGTATTTGCTATGTTGTGTTGCTTGTCGATGGTTATCATATACTGGCCTCTCTTGTATGGCTGTATTTACTATGTTGTTTTGCGTGTCGATGGTTATCGTATACTAGCCTCTCTTGTTATGGTTGTAGTTGCTATTTTGTGTTGCTTGTCGATGGTTGTCATATGCTGGCCTCTGTTGTATGGCTGTATTTTCTATTTTGTGTTGCTTGTCGATGCTTGTCATATGGAGGCCTCTCTTGTATGGATGTGTTTTCGTGCGATTTGAAAACTTCGCCAAAAGTAGATTCACTCAAAAGCAGAAAAATAAAATAGTTGCGCTCTCCCAAAAGTAGCAAGTTATATTATCAATTATTTATGAGTAGTATACAAGCGAGGGGTACCAGTGGAGTTTACCCTCCGGGGTTTGAAAAAAGAGTTTTAAATTTGCTAATGGAGCTTGACAGCACAGCATCACCTCGGCTTGCAACTGATCAGTTTTCCGACAAAGAATTGATATTTTTCAGCTTGTTTTTCAGGCTAAAACACGCAATTCTGCCATCTTTAAATGTAGGGGAACCCAAAGGAAATTGCAACTCCCCTCATAAAAACTGTCCTGGTACCCCCAGTTTGTATACTACTAGTGCTGGCCTTTTAACAATGGTATTAACATATAAGACCAAACAAAATATATTTTCATTGTGTCTACATGTATGGGTAAAGTTGCGGAAGCTTCTTTTTTTGTTGAGTATATGAATGTATACTACTATTGTTTAAATTGTGTTAAGATCGGCTAAGACAGGATGCGTGAGAATGTACACACGAAGCAGACGGACGTACAACGGACTTGAATGAAATATGTTCTTCTGACCTTTAGAGCTGAATCAGTTTTTATTCTTTTATGAATGAAAACTGTTCTATTTTCCATTTTTTAAGCATAGTGATGACATTGTACAGTGTCTAAGGCTCATCTTCGTGGTTTTCCAAGTTAAGTATGAAGTCAAAAGTCAGAATTATTTTATTCTCGTGTGTGTGTGGTAATTGATTTGTTCCATTTCTTCTCCGTGACTGGGATAGCGAAGACACTGCGACAAAAACTTCGGGTTAGAAATACACTTAGAGCTCTACTGTAGCAACGCTAAACGTAAAAACGTCGCTAAATATAAAAACGTCGCAAATGTAAAAACGTTTGTCGCTAAACGTAAAAAGGGTGGCTAAATGTAAATGCAAAAGTCTTTAAATGTAAAAACGTGAGCGTCGCTAAATGTAATAAAAAAGGAGCTAAATGTAAAAACATGTTTTTTTTGTTGCCAAGATATACATTTGTAAATACTTTAACATGTTTAATACGGTATACGATGAAACGAATATGTTATATGTACACGATGATTCACACAAGATAGACACTATTCGGTCAGATTCGTGGTTTTGTTATTGATGTAGTTGCATCTCAATAGGACAATTATTGTGTGGTTAAATGGGTTTTGTGTTGTTTACTGTTATAATTAAGACCCTAGGCTTTATATATTTCCCAGTGATAATAATATTTAATTCCCCCATAAATATATAATGCATGAGATTGAAAATATAATTACAAACAATTGGTACGTAATTATTGTGTTGAATTATGGCGCACTTCATTCATTCATTCGTTCATTCGTTCGTTCGTTCGAGCGTGCGTGCGTTCGTTCGTACGTTCGTTCGTTCTTTCGTTCGTTCATTGACTGGTATAAGTTCGATAGCCATTGGCATTCACTAGTCACATGACTAACTTGAGATAACAACAATGGCGTGACTTGGTTAGAGTGTGTAACAAGTGTAAAAAATAGAAATATTAGTAGTGGTAACAGCAGTGGCAGTAGTATTAGTAGTAGCAACAGCAACGACAGTAGTAGTAGTAGGTAGTAATAATAGTGGTAGTACTAGTAGTAGCAATAGCAGTAGCAGTAGTAGATGTGGTTACCATAGCTCAAATGGCTTTTTTTGGCCATATGTCGCGACACTAAATGTAAAAACGTTGCTAAATG
This sequence comes from Cyrtodaria siliqua, assembly GCA_037043455.1. Classification (NCBI taxonomy): domain Eukaryota; kingdom Metazoa; phylum Mollusca; class Bivalvia; order Adapedonta; family Hiatellidae; genus Cyrtodaria; species Cyrtodaria siliqua. The sequence continues at coordinate 2,721 of JAWPHD010009533.1, forward strand.
TAAAAACGTCGTTAAATGTAAAAACATTTATAGCTAAACATGAAAAAACGTGGATTGAGATCTCGCAACATGTACAATGCACAACACACAAAATGACATGTGATACTATACTATCAAAATAAGAGTGTAACGTTGCTTTTTTTATGTTTTTGTACAAAATGTCACATATTTACATATGTCGCTTTTCCTTTCTACACATAGCAACACATTTTTTTTTACATTTAGCTCCATTGTTATTACATTTAGCGACGCTCACGCTTTACATTTAAAGACGTTTGCATTTACATTTAGCCACCCTTTTTACGTTTATCGACAAAAGTTTTTACATTTAGCGAGTTTTTACATTTAGCAACGTTTTTACATTTAGCGTTGCTACACTCTTTAGTTTAGTTTAATAATATTTTATTGCAAGCTTCATTATACAATACACATATATATAAACAGTGGCATAATAAGCATGAAAAAAAGCAATTGGGTTTGACTACAAGTTATTCCAACATTAGTTACAGTCCTTCCCACAGCGTTACATGTTACGTTTATTAAACTAAAATGGCGGGGTTAACAAATAAATAACTAAATCAATTCAAATTGAAGAAAGCGAAAAAAAAAAAAAGAATATGAAAAGAGTAATATCATCACGACCACAGCTGTCTCGATCAAAAACATCCCTGCATGGTTCCCACCCTCGCCAGCCCTGCCCATAACTTGCTCCTCAACGTCAACATCACAGGGGACATGGGTACATATTAATTAAGGGAGAAACGGCGAGTACGTTTTATATAAATTTGAACTTCGGTTTAAACCCCCAGTGGACTACTTTGCCACTGATCGTTCCAAGGCGGTAGCCCTATTGTCAACCCTTTTATGTTTGTCATGTCGTTTGCATTTATTATTGCTTTTGCCTTCTTGTTTGTCTGTTTGCGTGTTTTTTTCTGTGTTTTGTGGTTGATTGTCCTCCTTGAATGCTACTTTCCCTGTCCGATTTTTTATATTTCTTTTCTGTAAATAAAGCTAAATTGTCTTCGTCTGTTCGATTATCAATGCCAAATAGGAGTTTTGTTGTACTTAGAGGATGGAATGTACGTGTTCTTTGAAATAATTGAATTATTTCATTAATAAATTGACTGCATTTAAACAAGAAATGTTCAGCATCCTCAATTCCGTTACCATATATACAGTTGGGATCTTCCCTCAGGTGATTGCTAAAAAGGTCAAAATTTAAATTGCTGCATTTGTATCTAAAACGTGCATGGTGTACTGCATAAAAACGTTCGCCATGTAAAAAAAAAATGGTACAAGGGGAGACTTAAATTTGTTTTTTAGGTTGGATTTACATGACGCGAGAGACGGAGCGTTTCTTAGTGAAATATCAAGGTCATTCCACAGCTTAATGGAGGAAGGTAATACCGATCTAGAATAAATTTCCCAACGTCGTGGTAATGTTATTAAGTTAGATGAATTTCGAAGATTGTAAGGATAAATTTCATCTGTTTCGTTTAAAGTTGCAACAGTTGGAGGAAATAACCCGCTTAAAAATTCCGGTAAAAGGGCGTGCTTGTTTTTGTAAACTAATATCAATTTTTTAATTATTCGGCGATCTGACAAAGACACCCAGCCGATTTCTTTAAGAAGTGTTTGTATTGAAACAGAGCGAGTAAGACCAGTTACTATTCTCGCAGCTTCATATTGAACTCGTTCCAGTGAATCCGTTTCATATACTGTACAACTATCCAAAACAATTGACGCATATTCTAGCAAAGGTCTTAAGTAAGAGATATAGATTTGATTAAGTGTAGGACGTTTAAGATTATATTTTATTAGACGCATGAATCCTAGAACCTTCGAAGCCGATGTAATTATATTAAAAATGTGTTTGTGCCATGTTCCGTCGTTACTAAGAGTTAACCCTAAATGTTTATGATGTTCAACAAATTCTAAACGAGTATTATCAAAAACAATTGAAGGACGATTAACATTACCTAGAGTAAAAAACATTACTTCTGTTTTAGAGGGGTTGAAGTTTACTAACCATAGCTATGCCCAGTCTGAAATTTTATTTAGATCTGAATTTAACACTGTTTCCATGAAACCTATGTCTGACGTAGATATGGTTAGTGAACTGTCATCAGCGAAAAGTCTGGTAGTGCTGATTAACGAGTCGGCTATGTCATTTACGTAAATTAAAAATAACGGAGGTCCTAAGACAGACCCCTGGGATACACCAGTAGTAATAGCTTTAGTTTCTGAAAATGATGACCCAGCGAAGACTCGTTGTTGGCGATCATTGAGGTAGTTCGCTATCCAGTTTAAAACATTTTCTGAAATTCCATATTGTCTAAGTTTGAATAATAACCCTTTATGCCACACCCTATCGAATGCTTTAGAAATGTCGCAAAATATCATACATGTGGATTTCGTTTCGTCGAATGCTTTGTAGATCTGATTATAAATGTCAATAAGTTGATAAACGGTAGAATGTCCAGGGAGAAAACCTGACTGATTCTTATATATAATATTTTTTAATGTAGATGATTATAAATATGTTTAAAAATAATTCTTTCCATTACTTTACCAACACAGCTGATCAACGAAATGGGTCTATAATTAGACGGTAGAGATTTATCACCTTTTTTAAATAACGGCATAACGTTAGCTAATTTCCAATATGTAGGATACACATTTTCTCTTATAGATCTATTAAATATAATACATAAAGCTTTACAAATAGATTCACAAGTTTCTTTGAGCATTTTGTGACTTATGTCGTCAGGACCGTTAGCTTTATTAACAGCGAGGTTGGCTAAAACATCAGTTATTTCTTTTTCTGTGATGTTAATATCTTTTAATGTACTATTTGTTGTAAAACGAGTTCAGGAAGGTTTGTTTAAGAATCATCTATTGTAGATATATATAAAAAATAATTGTTTAAAACGTTAGTCTTATCTACGTCAGACATAGTCAATTCTTGTTTTTCATTTGATAGTGGAGGAATTTTATTTTGATTCTTTGAATTTTCTTTTTCTTGTTCAAGAGGATTTAAAGAGCTTATGTCATTCATTGAAAATTCCAAATTGTTATAAAATCGTTCTTTTGCATGTTTTACCATATTATTGAGTTTGTTGCGTAATTTCTTAAATTTGATCCAATCAGAATTTTTGCCAGAATGTAATGAAATACGTTTTTGCCGATCGCGTTGACGTGATGTACGACGGATTTCGCTATTATACCAGGGTTTATCGTTTGGTCTGATGGTCACTAAATTAGTCGGGATACACGATTTTGTGAGATGTCGAAAAATAGTCTCAAATGACTAAGTAGCTTCATTTATTGTTCCGATATTTAAAGAAGACCAATCGGTAGATATTATAACATTATTTAAATTTTGAAAATCAGCACGCCTATAATTCCATACCTGCCGTTTAAACGGAGTGTTTGGTTGAAAATCACTTTTGATATATGCATATGTGCCATAATGGTCACTTATTGAATTACAAGTATAATGAATACCAGAAAATAATGAAGTGACAGTGTCTGATATAGCAATGATGTCCAACAGTGTGCTAGTAGTTGTAGTTACTCGAGATGGTTCATGGACAATGGTGGACATGTTATTGGTAGTTAAAATTATGGTTTAAATTGTTTATTTGATCTTCGTTTATGTCACCAATAAATATAATATTGCTTGATATTTCGTACGCTTGTTCGATACATATATTCATTCTTTCAAAAATTCAACTGCAGTATTTGGTGGCCGGTAAACCGTACAAATAATAAAATTGTTATGTTTATCACGCACTTGAATGCATAATGATTCTTGCAGTATTATTTCTAATTCCATTAATCTAGTAGTTTTGAGGTGAGAATTGCAAAATGTTAGAATTCCACCTGAATGTGAAGTATTGTCTTTACGAAATACTTTGTCAAAACCGGTCAACTCTAGCACGTCGTTAGGTACATCATGAAATAAATGGGTTTCAGTAAAGGTGATAATATCAAAATCACAGAAATTGTCAGTAATATATTCTAATTTGTTTCGTATACTTCGTATATTCTGGTGCACTATTGAAAAACATTGATTGCCATTGGGTCCTGGATTCACTTCAATATCTCCAGCTAGTAAAAGCAACTGTTTCGTAATAACAGAGTAATTAATATAATCAAGAATTAAAAAAGATAAATCCTTATCAACCCCATGACCTAAATTACAGCATATTGAATTGTGTACAATCAAATAGGCCATTAATGCAAAGTTTATGTTTAAAACGCTGTCAACGACTGTTAAAATAAGGTAGTTTAGCTTTTTCCGAAAATTAACTAATGTATACGCGATAAGATGGAGTAGGATGCTGAAATAATTTAGTTTAAATGTATATTATTTTACATTTTCATGTCCCTATTGCAGTATAAACCAATTGCCGCTCTGTATAAGCCTAGGTCATTACCTATTGGGGAATAAAAGTCACATACAAACTAGTACAGAGAGGCAAGAGGTTTAAATCAAGTAATAAATTGAAAAGGCGGAAACGGACCCGGGAAACGCAGAGCAAGGAGCCAAAGCAGGGATACAAAGGACAAAACAGACACAGGATAGTAACGATAGCAACGAACATAAAAAACATGCAAGTGACAAAGATGACACCCTGAGGAAAAAACACACACATAAAACAAAAAGAAAAAAAAAAAAGAAAAAAAAACATGTATAATGTCATACGTAATTAATACCACATTATTAGTTTAATCTAGTGACAGTAAAAGGAAAAGAAAAAACAATAATGTTAAACACATTCTGGCCGGTTTAATATATGTTAGTGAAAAAAGCGAGTATGAGCACACTTTTGATTTTAAGCGAGAAGACTCCAGTTACGAGGTTAACAAAACAGCGTAGGATTTATTTCCCTTAGAGCACTACCAAAAGTCAATGGATGACATAAGCCGCTAACGTACGATCGCGATTTATTATAATTATCCAGATATGAGATTCTGTAAAGATCACTAACTAAAATATTGAAAATTGAATGGGTTTACAAAACAAAGTGAATACTGCAATAATGTTGACATCCGAAAATAACAAGTCAAAGGCCTGTAGGTCCGACGAGAGTATATATGGTCTGAAATAATTGTCAAAAATGTATAAATTCAAAACCGCATAACTTCGGTATGTTTATCACTATATGCTATGATTCAACAACATACATGTATAATTTCATACGTAATTAATAACTCAATTATCATTTAAATCTAGTGACAGTAAAAGAAACACATAAATAATGTGAAACACATCCCTGCCGGTTAATTTTACTATAGTGAAATAAAGCGAGAAATAATTCACAGTAAAGACAATTTTGTTTGACATGAAGCGAGAAAACTCCAGTTAATAAGTTAAGAAACCAGTGTAGGATTTATTTCTCCCCCACTCCCCCACCCCTCCCCCACACCAATAATAATTAACTATTATTATAATAATTTAAAATGACTTTTGTGTGTCTTTAAATAGAATTTAAATGTCACAGTCACAATTAGTGTATAATTTATTATTATCTAATGATGACTTTTATGAACTATCTACTTGTAAATTTGACAAAGATTGGATTATTGGATAAATAACATATCGTCTGCTACACAGTATTTACACAGGTAAGATTGTTATTCAATAGTAGTGCGATATATATAGATGATTGTAAATACTATCGATGAATATAGGTCAGATTAGGTTAACACACAAATGTCAACACGGTCAACACACACTGTTTCAGTTCTCACATGATGGAACTAATACTCCGGGAGCGGCTTCCCTTCATTAATACACTTTATGTCAATCATGTCCCTGATGGTAATGATTTTACCATCATTGCCTGGGAGTTTAGCCCTGATCATACAACCTGCAACCCAAGTGTTTATAAGAGTGCCAGCTAGTTTCAATTGGCGCGCCTCGAAGCCCAATTTCTCGCGTAGGGGGGTAAGATTTTCCTGGACAAAGATCCCATCGCCAAGGTCTTCCCGAGCCTGGTAGACACGTTGCCTTGCCTTGGAATTGGTGAATTTATTAACCACCTTGCGATTATAGTTATCTTTTGGTTTGCCCTTCCTGTGACACCTATCAATATCACTGCTGTGTAGGGGTATCTTACTTTTCTTAGCATGCTCTAAGAGTTTGGCCTCGACATTCTCGGTGAAGACGCCAGTATCCCCAGGTATGCCCGACACATCGAGACACATACACCTGCCGTACTGTTCAAGTTCATCTAGCTCATGTTTGGTTTGTGCCAATTCGCTCGTTAGCGTTTTGTTTTCTGAACGCAGCATCTCAAACTCACTAAGTATTTTGGTTGTCTCACATTCCAACAGTTCTTTCACCATTATCATTAGCTGAGCCTTGATTTCTTTAGCAAGGATAGGAGCCAGAGAGTTGCTACACTCGACTCGTCAAATGAGAAAGAGTCGATTCTTATGGATGGCGGGAGGTATGCAGCACTGGTTCTCAAACCAGAATAAGTAGGCGGTCTACCACCACCAAAAGAATCGACGGATATATATGATAATGGCCTTAATGGTGCTGAAATTGACGCAAAACACCATTGCAACCAAATCAAACCAAACCATGATTTTGACATTTCGTCTTTTTGTAATTTCGTCACGCACACGCTAATCAGCGGGGCGAGGGGCAAAAGGGCGATAACTAGTGGGGTGCGGGGCGCAAAGAGGCCGTAGGAAATAACGAAAAGACAAAAGACTTAGTGCGCTAAGTAGCTAATCATCGTCTTTTCGACCCACTGATAACCGTCTTTTTCTACGCTAATTATCGTTTGTTCAACCCTCGCCCCTAAACTGTAACTTATCTCTGCATTAAAGGAACAAGAGGTGATCTGGAAGAATCATGAGTTTCAACCAAATATGAAATCAGCCATCATGCTTTATTTCAGAGTCATATTCAATGTTCAATGCACTAAAATAGGAGCCATTATCCATACGGTTTAATGAACTTGTTCCATCTGGATACTCGACGTCTCGGGTAGTTTTATCGTATAAATCATTAATATTAATGCCTATGATGATTTACGGCTCTAGTAAATTCTTGCTTTGCGACGGAAGTACTTTTATTTGAATTATATGAACAACTGTTAGAAATATAATCTTTAAATTAATACCTATGAGTTAGAAAAAAAACGCAACCAAATCATCCAGCTTTCCGGATCATAAGCTGATTCTAAATGTAACATATGAGAGCCCTGTGCCTTGTAGTTTTCAGAGAAGAAGATTTGTCACGTATTCTTCCTTATATAATCTCTGCAAAACATCCAAAATCTCTAAATACTCCTGTATAAATGTGTATAAATGTCCCATGGGTCGTCTCATTTTACAAAAGGTGTGCGTTTATATCGTTTATATGACACCATACACAGTTTTACTATTAATTTTTTAATTACATAATTATTATACCTCTGAAATTCATTTTGGAGGTATTTTGATCTATACTCAAGTAAGGCTACTTGCAAGTGTCATTTGTCTAAATTATGCCTTAGTATATGGAAAAAGGAAAACATACAAAAAGAAAAGAAAATTAGAACCGCCGTCACAAAATACCCGCGTTTTCTTCACGCAGGTCAATTCCCTTTAACCCAGTATTCATTTTACATGTAATTGAATTGTTTTGATTGTTCTTTGATACTCAGATCGGAAATTATGAGTATTATGTATGCTATTATGTATGTATAACACTGTAAATGAATAAATCATGTTTAGCGTATGTGTATATTAATTTTGTACGTATGACCCCTATCCCATAATTCCATGTTTGACCCTGGAAAAAACAATTCAGTGTATTCCCAAAATCATATCATTTATTTTATTGAGAAAGACAAATATATATTTGACGCAATTTACCTAAATATAAAGGCCCCCAAAATCCATCCCTCCCACCCACTATGGACCCCTGGGTTCGGAGTTTAAATAATAAAATAGTTTGATATGTTGTTTGTATTTCATAGACGAGTACATATACAAAGTTAATTAGCAAAAATATGGAAAAATGACAGTGTAAATGAATTTTTAGTATATTTAACCTTTTGACCCACCCCTGAGGGGCCCTGGGTGCGGAGCAAAAAACACTGTTGCTCTTGCACACCCTTATCATATGGGAAAAAGTCATACACGAAGTTTGGTTGAATTCCGTTCAGCGGTTAAGGAGGAGATATGGTAACGGACAGACGGAAGGACGGACGGAGTGATGGACAAACAGAGGCGATTTTAGTGTACTCCTTTTTTCTTCAAAAACGTCGGTATTAATATATATTAAGTGTGTGTGTGTGTTAATGGTGGGGATGGCGTGTATGGGGAGGGGTGCAGCGGCGGTCATCTTGGGTGTGGCGTTGCCCTGATTTTAACAAATTGTACAAACCATTGACCTAAGGATCATCCACGTGAAGTTTGATCAAAGTTGACCATGCGGGTTCAGAGAAAACGATTTTTTAAATATTATCCTCTATAACTCTATGTAAAACTGTGATACCCTAATTTGACGCCAGGGTCACTATTTGAATAAACTTGGTAGAGGACCAAAGGCGGATGCTACACACAATATATTTTAACTCTATGCCTTGTTCTTTCGGAGAAGATTATTTATTTCCCAAAAGAAATCTATGTAAAACATGTAAACGACGTAGCAAGTGTATTTCATTTTAGATACAAGATGTGTGTTAAAACGTGCCAAAATTGTCATATACCACTGGTATGATTTCTACTTCTGTAAAAAGCTTATCTAAAATATAATACGATTATTATTGTTTTCTTGTTCTTTATGTGTTCCTCTTAACACAAACTCGCTATCTTACGCTTCTTTATTCGTTTATTTCACAACTCTAAGCGCCCTGCATATGTATACATGTTAAACTATATCATTTGTTTTCATCGTTGATTTCATAATTACATTTACTACCTACAAATCTCCGTTATGGAGGTTTTGACTATGGTGGCCATCTTGGATGTCGCATTGACATAATTTGTTTTAATTTGAAAGCATTGAACACAGTATCACCCAAGTGAAATTTGGCGAAAATAGGCCAAGCAGTTTCTGAGAAATATATATTTACCTCCACCCCAAGCCCGCATAATCCCATCCACCCTAACGGCGGCCATCTTGAAATTAGCGTCGCCCACATTTTAACAAATTAGAAAACAATTGACCTAAAGTACATCCTTGTGAAGTTTGGTCAAAACGGACCAAGCGGTTTCGGAGAAGAAGACGAAAACAAAGATCTCATAGTGACTGAGACGGGCGGCGGAACACAACTTCAGATGAACACCGGAACGTATGAACTCTTCAAATACGCAACGGAGAAACTGTTCACATCAGCTGAATTGAAGTATCGCTCAAAACAAATCCCGATAACGGATAGACAAGGTATGTTAATTGAAACGCAGTACAAAATATCTTCTGAAAAGACATCTCTGTACACTCTTAACATGTATCATACAAAATGTTCATGCTTGGTAAATGGAAAGGGTATGAACCACTTCATGAACACTGACCTACATGAGATATTGAACATCATTGAAAAGAAAATGGAAAATGAAAACTGTTCTTTAGATGATTTTAACAAGAACATAAAAGATTTGATTATGTCTTACTATAAATCAGATAGCAATGAACAAAATGTACGCAAAACAGAAAGTGAGGACTACTCCTCTGTGCGTAGCATCGAAGGAGAGACTGATGTTAAATCTCTGGACAATGATTACTCTAATTGCGAAGTAAATGAAACTGAACGTGATCAAGCTCAGCTTACAAATGAAAGAATCTTTGCTTTACTCACAGATAAATGTACAGATACATTGAACTCACAAGGAACACTTCAACAACTTGATGAAACATACGACACCGCAACGGACAATCATTTGGATGATAGCATCACTGAACTAAAATCAGTAATACAAAACAAGCAAAAACCTGGAACGAAGAAAACATCGAAAAACATACGCCAAAAAGACAAGCTTAATAAGGAACAGGAAAACAAACATGAAATCACAGAATTATATTGTTTCAATGACTGCACCGAAAAGAGTGGTAACATGCCTAGATACAATTGGTGCATGAAATGGTATCATGACAAATGTGTCGGAATTAATCATACAGATAATATCGGATGGCGGAGCTGCGAAGGATGCAGAAATATGCCAATCATGATTCAACAAATGCTACAATCATGTTCAAATGTAAATCATTCTATTAAAAACATATCTAAACAAGTTTCAGATCTTTCGGCTAACGTAGATTCCAAATTCGCAAAGTTAGAAGATAGAATAACAGCCTTAAATAAGCACCAGAAATGTCTTAGCCAGGAAAATACAGCTTCAATGTGCGAAATCAAACAAGATATTTCAAATCTTAAAATTGATGTGGACAAGAAAAGCAATATCATCATAACCAAATCACAAGGAATATTTGACAAGCTGAAAACCTCGCAAGACCTGATTAAATATATTCAAGCTACCAAAGGATGCCAGACAGAAGAACACACCCATTCAGTTACGCCGACCCAGAAAACTGCAGTAACGCAAACCCTTCATTAACGCTGACCCCTTCAGTTACGCTGATCCCGCAAACCCCTTCAGTATCACCGATCCTGCGAACCCCTTCAGTAATGCCGATGTCGCAAACCACTGCAGTAACGCCGATCCCAACAACTGCAATAAAGCAAGCCCCTTCAGCAACGCAAACCCGTTCAGTAACGCCGATCCCGCATCCACCCTTGGCAATCAACGCTCATGTTCAAGTAAGTCAAAACATGACCTCTCCACGATACGCCGATAACTACAAAAAAAGACATGTACTCCATAACAATACCCTCATCATTGGTGGTTCTCTTTTAAAAGGAGTAAAAACAAAGGGTTTATATAAACAGATGTCAAAACTATGAGAGGCGCCAAGATCCGTGATGTAACTGATATCGTTCCCACACTCGGTATAGGAAAATATAAAACAATAATTCTGCTTGTGGGAGGCAACAACGCCAGTAATGGTCAGACCATTGCACAGATTGAGGAAGAGCTTGAAAGCCTCCTACTCCAAATAAGGGTATTTGGACATTCTGAATGCAGTATAATTGTCTCGGGATTGCCACCACGACGAGACACATATGTAGAATATGTCAACAACTTGCTGGTCGATATTTGTGATAACTATAATATTCATTATGTTCCACAGTATAAAACATTCTTCAAATATCCGTCTTCTTCCGTGATCAACAAGGGACAAGTCTCCTCCTGCAAAATATCAATGCAATCAAGCCCATTTTTAAACCAGAAATGGATGACTCTCATAATTGTGGCGAACCAAACCACAATACGGACCACTGTACACATGGCAAACCAATAAGATGTCATGGATGTCATGGATATGGACATAAGCAAAGGAAGTGTCCACATGCTACAAGTTACAAAGTTTATGCAAACTGATATTCCTTTTGAGGACACTACTACGTCATATCTTAGTGATGCGGCTAGTAATACAAATTGTAAATCATCCGATATTCTTCTTGAGACCACTACTACTTCATATCTCAATAATGCAGCTAGTAATACTGTTTATATTTCCACTAGCAAAGCAAATGTTTTAAGTAACTTTGAAACCAAATCGAAGCATAATGATGAATGTGTGAGTTTGGGTTTAACAAGATAGAAACCATATGGTTGGAAATAATACTGCCGAAGTCTAAACCAATTATTATTTGCTCTGTATACAGACCTCCTAGCTCACTTATACAATGGGTTGATGATTTTGAGCAGGAAATCCAAAACGCTTAAGGTCATGATGAAAACGAAATCATCATTATGAGTGATACAAATTATAGCTTCCTAAAAAAATCACCTAAAAGATGGTTAGATTATCTTGATACATACAATTTTACTCAGTTAATACAATCTCCAACAAGGGTTAATACAAACTCTTCTACCCTTATAGACCATATTTACTCAAATAAACCACATAATATATGTGAAACAAATGTTCCAGTATATAGTGCAAGTGACCACTACCCAGTCTGCGCAACAAGACATGGACCCTTCATTAAATCAGATATTACACATACAGAAATAACTTTTTTTAAGAAATTTGATACAATGCATTTCAATAATAGTTTAAATAAAACGTTTGATCATATCAATATAGAAAGTACGGCAGATGTAAACTCTGCCATAAGCTCGTGGAATGATTCTATTCTTAATGTACTAGTTAACATGCACCTATAAAAACTACAACGAATAAAAAGCAACACACTTCCAAGTTGGTTGACTCCTGAAATAAAAGAATCAAGGAATAAAAGAGATTTCTATCATAAGACAAAAGATTGTGTCCAGTATAAACATTGGAGAAATAAAACAAATATTCTCATTGATCAAGCCACAAAGGATTACTACACCAAAGCCATAGAAGATAACAAAAACTCTGGGACCATGTGGAGGTATATAAATGAACTTAAATCAGGGAAAACTAAGTCAAAACACCCAAACAAAGTAAAAATTGGTAATAGGTATGTCACATCTAAGAAAGATATTGCTGATGAGTTTAATGATTTTTTCACAAATCTTTCAAATAATATTTCTGATTCTAATGAAAGTCTTAATCTAGAAAAACTAAGGGATTTTGTTCGACAAAAAATGCCAAATAACAAGGAATTTTCTATTAGAAACATAACCATGGATGAAGTTCTAAAATACATAAATCAGCTTGATTCTACAAAGTCAACTGATCTAGATGGCATAGGCCCTCACATTTTAAAAACGGCGGCAATTCTTGCAAAATCGATATGTGAAATTATAAACATTAGTATTATGACATGTGTATTCCCAGAAAAATTAAAAAATGCAAGAGTAGTTCCTATATATAAATCAGGTGATGCTGATGATCCCGGTAATAACAGACCAATTTCTATTTTACCCACATTATCAAAAATACTAGAAAGACATATAGCCAACCAGTGTATTGAGTATCTGGAAATGTATGGTCTAATTTATAGGGGACAGTCAGGCTTTAGAAAATCTCATTCCTGCCATACAGCATTAACAAAGCTAACATATATGTTACTGCAAGAATTGAATAATGGACATGTCACTGAACTTGTTTTTATTGATTTCAAAAAGGCATTTGATCTAGTTAGCCATGAACTTTTGTTGGCAAAACTTAAAAGTTATAATTTTGATAAATGCACTTTAAAATGGTTCAACTCGTACCTTACAAATCGATACCAGAATATACAAATTTCGACAGAGCTTTCAAAGCCTGATCTTATAAAAACAGGGGTACCACAAGAGGCAATACTTGGACCACTTCTATTTATTATGTTTGTCAATGATCTACCACTTTATGTAGAAAATGCAAACACAGACATATTTGCTGATGATGTAACATTGTCTACGTCTGGTCCTAATCTTGAAATTATAAAAGAAAATAGCCAGCTTAGTCTCAAACAAACAGAGCAATGGGCTAAGCAAAATAAAATGTTAATAAATGAAATGAAAACAAAATATATGATTATAGGTACATCTCAAAAGTTGTCTAAACTTAATAATGAAGTAAAACAATTATATGTTAACAGTACAGCAATAGAAAATGTACAGAGTCAAAAAGTATTAGCGGTATATATTGATAAAAACCTGTCATGGGACGTCCATGTTGATAATCTTTGTACTTCTTTAACAAACAAAACTAATCTTTTGTGCAAAATCAAGAAATTTCTCACACATGAAACAAGAATTATGTATTACAATGCATATATACAACCAATTTTGGATTATGGTGACACTATTTGGGGTATTGCTTTAGCAACAATATTAATAGAATCCAAAAAAGCCAAAAAAGATCTGCTCGGATCATCCTTAATAAGCCATATGATGCATCTTCAAAACCCTTATTTAAAGAGCTTAAATGGTTAAATGTCCATGATCGAATACAATTTCATAAAGCAGTGCAGGTTTACAAATGCGTCAATAATCTTGCTCCAGACTATCTTACATCTTTGTTTCAAAAGGTTTATTCCTCTTATAAATTAAGGACTTGTTCAAATGGTGATCTAATCGTCCCGAAACATAGGCTAAGTATATACAAACAAAGTATTCGTTATTCTGGTGCTGTCATATGGAACTCGATCGTACCTCCAATGCGACAAGCCAAACATATAAAAAAAATTAAAAAGAAATATTATTCCTATCTTTTAGGGAATACTAGTTAATTTTAATTTGCTTGCATCTGGTTAAGTACTTTAAAATAAGTTTAAAAGATTTATATATAGGGACTTTTGATTTTACAACAGGAAACTCTTCAGAATTGTATAATATTGTATGTATATAACCATGTGTGTGTGTTACATGTTTCTTCATTTGATGGCCTCAAGGGAGAACAATTGTTGTAAATTGATTGAGTTACCATCATTAAATAAAGCATTTATTATTATTATTATTATTATTATTATTATTATTAAGAGACTTTCCTCCATAAGTATATGTAAAACTGTGACTTCCTGGGCGGCGACCAGATTTGACCACTAGGATCACCATTTGTACAAACTTGGTAGAGGACTATACGCTAAAACTACATACAATATACGAGGGATCTATATATGTCTTGTGCTTTTAGAGAAGAAGATTTTATAAATTCCCTATATAAGACTATGTAAAACATGTAAAATCTCCATATACTCAATTCGTAACCCCAGGGCACAGCCATTTGGCGATCATTTATATACAGAAAATATCACAATCTGTTCGGCAGTTCTTGAGAAGAATATTTGTTAAGGTTTGGACCAAATATGGTAATGGCGGCCATCTTGGATGTCGCATTGACCTAATTTGTACAACTGACCTCAGTATCATCTATGTGAAATTTGAACAAAAATGGCCAAGCGGTTTCTGAAGAGATGTTGTTTACAAATGTTGACGGACGGACGGAGGGACGCGTACGTACGGACGCAGGACGAAAAGCGATAATAATAGCTTACCTGAGCCGAAGGAAGGTAACAGATGGCCTAATTTACTACATATTCACATTTTATGTGAAACACGTTATGAGGGGTTTTATTTGCATTTAAACTAACGCCCATTCCTCTTCTGGATGGGCTGCAGTCTCTTTAACGCCTATTGTTTATACTTTGTTTTTATACTAGTCGGTGTACCATGTAGTTTACATGGGACGTAATCGCAATACTATGTCTAATATTTGAAGTTTTCAATTAACTGATCGCTCCCTTATATAATCATGTGTTTGTATATTCGAGGAGCTTATGCGTGGCCAGTATGGTATAATATACCTGAATGTTAAACCTTCTACCCTCTGAGGGTTCGAGTCCCACTGATAGCTCGACTTGTATAAGTGAGAAAGTTTAGATTCTTATGGATGCGTGGCACCGTTAAGTGTGTAAATACCGCTAAATGTAATAAGCAACGCAAAGGTGAAAACGTTTCACCATAAAGCTTCAGGTAATATTATTTGTTCTATCTGGCCTTAAAATAAATCGTTTAAGTAAAAATATTACGTCTTTATCACATTACTTTATAAAACACTTGAATGAATGTGGATGCATAACCTTAGCCGTTTATATGGTGTAAACAAGTATAATTGTCGTGACGTGACTGTGCAATGTTATTTACCGATAATTTAGTACAATAATAGTATTGAAATATTAAGGTGTATTCAAAATACATACTGTGCTAAAGTGTATCAAATCTATATTTGCTCTATCTACATATAGACTATTGTGCAACTCCGTAAAACTCGCGTCAATTTAAATGCAGGAAGTTTAAAACTTAGGTCCATTAACATATTAAGGGTGTCAAACAAGGAGTGAAATTAAACTTTATTGAAGGATAACATATATGCGATGTGAGGACATGTAGAAGGTTTGTATGTGTATTTGTATCTATTAAAACTCAGTAAATAACTTGTTCTGTTTCGCAAAATAATATCTTAAAGTAGTGTGTTTGGTAGTCATTGTATTTATATGTATATTGCTTCATAGGTTATCACGATATGGATATATTTGCTCTAAGAGTGACATATAATGTCAGTTCGGTACACATTGATACAACAGCAATTTTTTAAAATGTTAACGGTATTTACCCTCCAAATAATGGCACAATTACACTAAAAAACGTTTATCAAAACTCTATCCTGGTGGTCAGGTCATATAATACCGTATATGTGCCGATTAAAAGCATGTTTTTTCACGGGTTCTTAAACTTACCGTGATTGAATATCCGTGAAATGAATTATGAGTTAACTCTTAATTAAATTCGTCGCTTCAATATTTCGCTTTGGCTTGGTTGATTAAATCCGTTTATTTTGTGTATATAGAGTTTGGATTCTCAAAATATGTCATTTATATATATATATAATTATACAAGTACTCTATTGCGTCTAACAAGGACACTGAATTATGAAATATTCGGAATGATTGTCATTCAATGATTGTCACACTTCCACGGGAGTGTGTGATGTGTTATATAATCACTCTATAGAGTGTGATAATTATATATATATATATTCGGAATTATATATAATTATATATATATATACTTTGTCGTCACGGTTGTTTACATCTGTTGTAAAATGTACCTATTAATGGCCGGATAGCTATTTTAAGTCATTTATTACGAAACCAGTTTGGCAAGGACACTGTATCATCTCTATTTCACACCGAGACACAGGTTAAACTTCGAAACAAAACGATAATAATGTGTTTCGAGCTGTGGCCATTCCAATACACATATATCATAATTTACATAGATCAGGTAAAAGACTCACCCTTGAAGGGAACATGAACCTCTCGCTATAGTTACATAAACCACGTGGCTCCTTTTACCAACATGATCGCTTTTACAAATCCATACACTGATTTTAGGTGTTTAATGTGCAAGATCATCTAATTGAAACGGTCGCATGTTTTGTTTAACTCTGGCTTAGTTGCTGTGATTCTATAGGACCATTTTTTTTCCTGTTTGATACAATACAATTTATTAGTGATTGACGTTTACGTCTAAACTCAGATATATTAAAACATGTCAGTATTAACAGTATTAATTCCTGTATACATCTCTATAATTACTAAGTAATAACATATACTACGTGTTAAGTTGTATATATTATATTATTATTATTAATTACGCATATATTATATTATTATTATTATTATTATTATTATTAATTATACATTAATATGCTCAACTTGATACTGTAGAATTCCACCACAAAAATAGTAGCATTCACGATCTTTCACGTTCCAAGGGAGTGTGTGATGTGTTATATAATCACTCTATAGAGTGTGATTGCCAAAACAATAGTAGCAGTATTCCACTAGCTATCACATTCTGACAGAGGGTGTGGTATACCCAGTAAAATCTTGAGCGTGATAATCTGCGCCACTTAAACTGAATACTTTTCCAAATCTTTATTCAATTCAATTCTTTATGCACTTAGGTTCATATATATGAACAGCATAAGTAACAGTTCAATGGCGACAGATCATCAAATATAATTCTAAACACGTATACATCAGGAAACGACTATATACAAACTATCTAACAGTGCGGTTTATGGATTTCTAACTAAAATATGAGTATAGTAAATAATATACTAGATGTTACAGTATTATTAATAATAATAATAATAATAATAATAATAATAATAACAATAATAAAATATAATAATAACAATAATAATTGTTTTGTAAACATCGTTTCAGATAATTGTATAGCATGTTTATGTCTTTATACAGAAATAAAAAAATTAAAGTTAACAGGTTTTTAAACTAATTTCGTATTTCTGCAGCCCTACCGAAACGAAATGTAGAGCGCATTTTGTCTGTGTTATACATGTTTTGACCAAAGACGCACCGTTCTACCGAAACGAAATGTAGCACTGTGATTGATCATCTTTATTTAAATGTCTTAAGGAAGTTATTATAATCTTGCATTCTTTATTATTTTATCCATGAATAAACTAAGTTTTTTTGTTCCGCATACTTTTCAACTGATACTAATGATGTGAATGTCAGAATATTAGGGCGATTATAATAGAATTTATTATTATATTTCTTTCTCATTTCACTAAATTCAGGAAAAATTAAAAGATAATGAAATGCATCACCTATATCATTGCAATATACACATTCCTCTCTCCACCTCCTTACTGCAATAGGCAAGCGATGATTTCTAGTTATAAATCCATAATCGTTTGCATAAAACGTCAGGCAATAGTTTTATATAGTTACTTTGTCTAAAATCTGTTTTTAACAGTTTATACATATTAGTGTCTGATGTTCTATCAATTTCGGCCCTCCATTTTTGAATAAAAAAATCTTTTAACCTTTGATAAGAAGACTTAATCATCCACTTTGAATTTGCAAACATCTGGCTATCCCAGATTCCCGAATAACCAGAAGAACATAGAATATCTTTCAAATTGTCCATCCATGCTGATTTTACTTTTCTAGATATATACAAATCGTGTAATAGCGAATACACCATTGATGATAGCTTATAACTCTCATTTCTATTAATATTTTCTATTAGTTTGGACCAATAAGCAATAATTTTGCTTTTTATGTCTATAGATAAATGACGAATTCCAGTCTCTCCATATACCATATAAGAAGGAGTTGATTTCTTAAGATTAAAAGATTAAAAATGAATTTTAAAAATTTAAGCTGCACTCTTTCTATTACGTCAATATTACCAACACCCCTCATTTCGCTACCGTATAGTAATATTGGTTTCACGGTTTTGTCAAAAAGATCAATTTGTATTTCAAAAGGAAGCGATATAGGCCAGTAATTATAGCCGAAAATAATAGTCAAGGTCAAACAAATTCCAACAGAAAGTAATTTAGGATTTTAGAATCACTGACATGTAATGAGTTTCAGAAAAAGGTCCTGAAGATAAAGGGTCCTGAAGATAAAGATGGTGGAAAATGCTAAATTTTGGGGTAAAAGTTGCGTTTTTAAGAGAAAATTTCCGGAAAATGGAATAATTTTATAAAAATCATTTGAGTAAATCAGAATCATTTAATAGTGCGGAAATTCTCTTCCAAATGCATCTCTACGTAAATCAAGGCTTTATAGATGGATATGAGGTTTTATAATATGAGATTTTGGGGCAAAACTTGGAAAAAAATTAATAAAATCGTTGATTTCTGTAATACATTTGAGGATACTAGGCTATAAATTAAAAAAATACTAAATGAGCTATAAACAATTAGTTTCTTACTGTTTTGGACAGAGAAAGGTACAGAGATGTGCCAGAAAAAAGTCCTTTTGAATACGACGATCTGAAATACTTTATTTTTGGGTCTAAATATATGTTTTTCATAAAAAAAATCGCTGAAACAGGAATCATTTTGAACATAAACTAATCTAATGGAAGTGATAAAATGGTGCACAATTATATATACAAATGTTTCATTGTATCGTAAGTTAATGTAAAAGTTCACAGTGTGAGATTTTGGGGCAAAATGTTGAAAAAAAATGAATAAAATCGTTGATTTCTGATATACATTCGTAGTACAGTGGCCCGTTTTATGGAACATCTTACGACAATTTTGCTCTTAAGTCAAATTAAATTTATTGCTATAAAAAAGTTCTTAAACATGTTTTTAAACTATCTAATACATATATTGTTCATTCAATATTTACACCCTTAATTGTTTGCTTCAAATGCTTTTAAGAAAAATGATGGAAGGTATTTTATTTTGACTTACGATACAAATTATCAAAATAAAGTTGTTTCCTGAAACAGGGCCCTGGCCTATAAGCTATAGAAGTAGGTAAATGAATAACTGGAACGAAAATACAGCATATTATAATCATTTTAAAGTGAGGAAACCTTCTTCCAAACCCATCTTCATGTGAAACACGGAATAAGAGATTGATAAGACGTTAAAATTAAATTAAAACAATTGTCCTTCATCAAACATCACTGAAAAAGAATCATTTTCAAATAAGTATTTCAACAAATATAATTGAAGTGAAAAAATGGTGTACAAAACGTACATTACATATGTTTGATAATATCAGAACTTCAGAAGTGAATAAGATGCTCAAATTGCGAGGTCAGGGCCAAAACGTGGAACAGAAATGGAGAAAAAAGACCAATCAAATTACTGGGCTTTAATAATGAAGTATGTATGAACTAAAAGAGACATTTGTAAAAAATACTCGGTCTACATTTGGAATCACACCTATGTGTTTTGATGAAAATCTTAACATTGTGTTATCCGGAAGTCAACGGGACAGAAAATAGTTCACTGTTGCTGTATTCTAAACAGTATGGCCGTTAGCCACACGTGTAAAATGTAAGATCTGGATTGCATGTTTGTTACTACAATAAAGATGAAGGTTATATCAGCGATTCCATGTAAATAAAATATATATAGATCTATCGGCCAAATGACATTGTAAAACTGATGATAATTTTGGGTTTGACTTTTAATGGCTTTTGTGGGGAATCTGCTGAGGTCTAGAGCGCGACATAGCCAGTATGAATTCCTTCTATATACATTCGAAATATGATTCGATGGAATTTATCGAGCTGTTGCGAATGCTAAGAGATCATTTCTAACGGTTTCCCACAAAGCAATGAGCAACGATGTGTCAGTATCCAAGGGTATGATGAATGGAAATGCTTTTCTTTGCGAAACAATGCAATTTTCATCAACATTCGCTGAAAACCAGATTCGTTTTTGAAATCGTTTTAGCTTAAACAAAACATACAATGATGTCACAAAATGTTTCACTATTCAATTTTCATAATTATATCAAAGTTTTTCATTGTATTTGAAATTAAGAAGAATGCTCAAACCGTGAATTTTTTGAAGACTTGCTTAACAATTGCATAGAATCACCCTTTTCATACCCAAAGTACTTGGTTATAAACTAAAAAAGTGTAGAAAGATCATTTTCTTGTATCTGTTTGGCGCATTATAAATGTTGCGCATGTGCACTACTGTGTCAGAAATAAATCCACACACATACGAGGCTTTATGATTTGGGTAAAAAAAATGCAAAATAGACATAAACCGATTTTCAAAAATCATTTGAGTAGTATAAAAGATATTTTGGAAGTTATGAAATATTGCTTTATATATGTACTCGCACAGTTTCATTATTTCCAGATTGAATTAGATACTCACATTGCGGACATGTTGAAAACAAGTATACTCAAACATGGATAATTTTTGTAATTGATAGGGATAGTGGACTAGAAGATGTTCATGTCTAGAGTAAAATATATTTTAACTTTTTTTGTAATAGATTAAAGGATGCATGCTGTAATAATTAAATGTCCTAACCCCTGTGATGCTATGAACTGTTTTGTTATGTGTAAAATATAACGTTTTCAATTGAGTAGAACAGTAATTGAGTGTATCATTAATTTGCACGTCACAGATGCTATTTGTATTTGTAACCCTGAATGAAATGGGGTTAACACTCATATTAGGTTATATTGGGAAAGCAATTTCAGATGGAGAACCTTGAAGGGTGAAGGTTCCCCTCAGACATGCCTCCACAAAGGAGCGAACCCATGCGGGGCAGAGTATTTGAGAAATAGGATGAAGTTTCCCATCATGCATGCCTCGGGAGCAAACCAATTGGGGCAGAGGCCTGTGGCTCCAAAGTCATGGCCGTATCCACTGGGTTAGCGAGGCCTCTTGTTTGTAACCAAGCTTGTATACATATGTAAATTCATGTATATAGCTTTTATAGAGTGTGAGGCGTTTAGTCCAAAACACAAATGTTATATTAACGTACGCAATTATTTTGGACAAAGAATAATAGTGATGGATATGTATGTTTTACAAGTGTAGTAATATTAGTACTACAGCTGAAACCACCAGTTGTGTAAAGTTTTTACCAAAAAAATTCGTACAAGGGACGTCTGATAGTTAGCTAAATCTATGGATTATCCCACTAGTAACACACTGGTTTTCCATCACAATCATCATCTTTTAAATAACTTATATACCGTGGTGATTGCTTCTCGGAAGTGTGGGCATTGCATGTTAATGAAAGGTTATATACATTATGAACAACCAAAACAATGTAATCAGATTGTACATTTATAGCATTGAATGTGTAACAGGTTTTTGTAGAAAGCATGGAATCTCATGTATCCAGTGCCAAAATGCAAGCTCTATGAATTCTATACAGAGATTCATTTAAATTAAGTTTTTAGTTATTTGATCACATTTTTCTTACATAAACAAGCAATAATATTAGGTGATGTGAACAAAAGCTCCTACAACTTCGACATGAGTATTGCGCAAAATTTCAAAATTGATAATTTCATACAGTTACTTTGAAAGTGTTTTTAAAACTTATCATACAGTTTCCGGTGATCTTTTTCATTAAAATGTAATTATCACACCTAAAGATAAAACATATTGCACCATTTTAATATAAGTTACCATATATGCTATTTAAATGATTATATACCCTGTTGTAATGATTGCTTGATCAATATTTCCGCCACATATTCAATGAAATGTTTACAATATGTGTATCAAAAGGTTATAAATGCATATGTATGTAATTACATCATGTTTTCCCTTCATTATTTTATATATAAAATTTCCAAATGATGTAAACATGATCCATGTTCGTAACCATTGTAACTAGACATTTATTCAACGGACCTTTTGTTTGCTACAGACCTTAAAATTGAGCATCTAACTAAATTTCTGATACTATAAAACATTTGGATATATGCATATATATGATAATATCACTTCAAGTAGATTATGTATATTCAAAATACATCTTAACAATGATTCCTGTTTACATTTTGCCACCCGGACATAATGCATTTTTCAACAGTATACGCCTGATGACTTTTTTGGGGGCACATCCTTGCATCTTGCTCTAATGAAAACCATTATAGATTATCATTTTATAATTCATTTCCCTACTTCTTTAGCTTAAAGGCCTGTACTACGACTGTATTACAGAAATCAACGATTTTATTCATTTTTTCAACATTGTGCCCCAAAATCTCACAAGGTGAACTTACACATTGACTTACGATACAATGAAACATTTGTATATAATATAATTGTGCACCATTTTGTCACTTCCATTAGATAAGTTTATGTTCAAACATCTTATTACAAAATGACTCCTCTTTTCAGCGAATTTTTCTGAAAAACACATTTTAGACCCAAAAATAACGTAATTTATATCGTCGTATGCTAAAGGACTTTTTTTCTGGCACATCTCTGTACCTGTCTCTGTCCAAAACAGTAAGAAATTAATTGTTTATAGCTCATTTAGTATTTTCTTAATTTATAGTCTAGTAACACCAAATGTATTACAGAAATCAACGATTTTATTCATTTTTTCCAAGTTTTGCACCAAAATCTCAAATTATTAACCTCATATCCATCTATAAAACCTTAATTTACGTAAAGATGCATTTGGAAAAGCATTTCCGCACTATTAAAAGATTCTAATTTACTCAAATTATTTTTTATAAAACTATTCCAGTTTCCGGAGATTTTCTATTAAAAACGCAACTTTTACCCCGAAATTTAGCATTTCCCACCATCTTTATCTTCGGAATATTTTTTTTGAAACTCATTACATGTCAGTGATTCTTAAAATCCTAATATACTTTCTGTTGGAATTTGTTTGACCTTAAAACCTATCATTACTAGACTAATAGTAATTTAATTTTTCGTAGTAAAGAAAACAGAGCTTTGATCATGTTTGTGTCGACACTTATAAGTTACAGTGCAATAGTAATAGCTGAAGTATATATGTGCAGTAATTTCACGCATATCACCTATATTCCTTTTATAACGTTGTATCATATGGCATCATTATCTTAAAATCATTCACATATTTTCAATAGTGTATATTCCTAAACTCAATATATTGATTAATTTTAATATATACCATTATTTTTAAAGCAGTTGTTTGTTTTAATGCTTTTATCAAACTGGTATTAATCATATTAATCATATAAATCGGTATCTAGTATACTATTTAGTATACTCATATTTTGGTTAGAAATCCATAAACCGCACTGTTAGATAGTTTGTATATAGTCGTTTCCTAATATATACGTGTTTAGAATTATATTTGATGATCTGTCGCCATTGATATAAATGTATTTTGTAACTATTGCTTATGCTGTTTATATGTATGAACCTAAGTGAATAAATAATTTGGTATTTGGAATTAAATAAACTTTAATCAATTTATTTCAAATATTAAAATGTTAGATAAATCATGAAGTTTCTAGACATATTTCATTCTATTTTGTACCATTGTTTTAATCACGTTTTTATATACTGTAAATATATTCTGTTTTGTTTGAGGACCATATGTTAGACTGACTAGTAGCTAAATATGTAATCCTTTTGAAATACAGATATTACTATTAGTATTAGTATTTGTATTATTATATATTAAACATTAAATTTAGCGATTTGTTTATCCCGTAAGATTCTTTAAACCTGCTAGCAATAACATTTTGAGTTTTCAGTTCTTTATTCTACCATATGTTTTCATATTTGTTAGGTGATATATAATCAACAGTCAGTAATATGCAAAAACTATATTTCGGCCAAGAGGACTGACGAAAATGATGAATGACACTCGCTATTTGCGATGTGTTTGTATGTGTTCTAATAATAACTTAAAACGCGTTTACCTTATACAATTATAGCCACTATGTTATCACAAACATGGTAGAAAAGAATATTTTACTCTTATAACACTATAGTTTAAATGATATAGGTTCAACTGACGGGATGTAGGCATGGCGATGGTAGCAATGTATAGCAGTATGCTCAATGTTGATCGAAGTATTAATGTATCGCATACACGTTTCTGTTAAATTGTATATATTAATAAAAAAAAGCAATATATCTTCTATTCATATAGCGTAAATAAAACCTGGAAATGGGATCCCTTGGAAGGCACTAATTTGCGTACGTTAAGGGGATACACGGCAGTCTTGATTTTTTTGCCACCTCCCTTTAGCTTCTCTACATATATGCATTTGTTATATCATTAATAGTAGCTATAAGAATAGAGTAAAACTTTTATTTTACATATTATTGATTGTTGATTTTATTGCACCAATAATATATGTATTTCTATGGTAGAATAAGATGAAAAATAAGTAACTCAACATTTTATTTAATAATTGCAAGTAATTCTAAAGTTAAAATGATACTGGATAAATAAATCGAGACGCTATTCACACTTCAAGATTGCTATGTATTCCTTTAACCAAATATTGCAGGATATGTTCGTTAGTATCGTACACGTCATTCATTTAACCATTACATTGTTAACTATTAAATATAGCAGAAAAATACCTTACATCTCCGTTTTATTTAAATTGAAATGTGAACAGGTAGAGTTCACTGAATTAAAAAGTAAGCCAATGGTTTATCAACGAAGGATTTTGACACCGCTTGGCTGAATGTGTAGTCATAATACCAACCTTATAAACCACTTTAGTGTTGTATGCGTGTCAGTCTATGATAAATGCTATTTTTGTGATGTGTTTCTCGATTTAAAGTGGCCGAGGTATTGTTTATTGTCGTATGAAAACAGATAATGTTTAATTAACTATTTAAATGCATAACATTATGGCATACATACATAACGTAAGGTACGAGTTAGTTTTTATAAAACCGAATAAGATATTTAGCTACTAGAATGTTCGAGTGTCACAGTGGGTGGTGCTCTCCCTTCTCAATAATGCTACCACGTTCGAGCTGTGTTATTTGGTTTTCTTACATTGCCACCGTTAGTCCGAACAGTTGGATTATGTTTCATAATCGATATTAAATATAACCTTTGTGGGGTCATGAATAAACCAATATATCTATAATATGAAGCAAGCACAATTATAGAAATATATTGAATATATATAAATAGTTCATATACAGTAAATGAAAACGCAATAACGTTTTCATGACTTTTCAAACGAGTGTTATTTTGTCTCATCTAAGCAGTGTGGTATCATTCACTGTTGTTAATTCATATTTGTTTTGGTTCCAGTTCGATATTCAACATTCAAAGTCAGTTTGGGGTTCGACATTCAAACCCAGTTCGGTATTCAACATTCAAACCCAGTTCGGTATTCAACATTCGAACCCAGTTCTGCGTGGCACTTTCATACCGCAGACGTATAACCTTGATTTGTCTTGGGTAAACTCTGTTTCTTCTGGGGTTACCAATGTACATGACTAATTGGGTGGCGGCAGACATATCATTCGTGTTTGTAATGTATGTTGGGTCAGTACTACTTCAGCGGAGGGTTTTAAAAAGGATTCATCTTAATAAAGACCCGTGTTCATAAACTCGCCCCTGCTAATGACAAACTCTTGTACTAGAAATATTAAATTAAATAGTGAAATATGTTATAACTTCATTGATTTTTACTATGTTGTATTAAAATTATAAGAATGGTTATAAAGTCGGCACTTTACTTCCCTATACTTAACAAAAATCTAAGTTTTGAAAAGATATAATATTTGCGAGTGAAATTGTAAGATATGCCAGTTTAGAATAGAAAACGACGTATACAAGCAACAAATAAAACATCGTGTGTGCTATGTCTTTGTTTTATTTGTTTTAAAGCAACGAATGATGTTATATTGCCTATTAATGCTGCTTCGTTGGTAAGAGAATAGTTCTTGGCGGGGATTTCTTTATTTACACTGTCCCGTCTTATTTGGATAACGGTAGGGTAAGTGTGATATTTGGTCCACCATAGAACCTGGTTTAATCCCCAGCGGCCTTTTTTGCCACTGACCATTCCAAGGCGGTAGCCCTATTGTCAACCCTTTTTTGTGTTTGTGACGTCATATGCCTTTATTCCTTATTAACATTGCCATTCATGTTTGTCGTTTTGCGTGTTTTGGGGGTTACCATGTTCTGTGAAAGTTGCACTTCCTGATCGACTTTTATACTTATTTTTAAGAGAGAATACCACTTTAGCTTGTGTTAGGTGTGGAGTTTCGTGAGAAGTGTTGCACCTTCAAATACCTCTCATGAACAGACGCAATAAAACCGAGTTTGTAACTTTTTGCTTCTGTCTGTTGCTTTCAAGAGATCCACTTTTCAGTATTTATTGACATTCATACTAGTGTTTGTTTAGTGTTGTGTGGCGGCTGTAAAAATGTCGCCCCGTTATTACTTACTGTTTTTTGTGGGATCATCAAGCCCAGTATTTGTGGCTTTCTGGTTGTACTCTAGATTGATTTTTTCTTTGACTGCAACTGCCTTGATTGTTCGGTAAGGCGGCAATTATGGATACATCCTAAGGTGTTTATAATTATGTTTTAATATATTTTTATAAAACCATTATTTCTCTGAATGTGGACTTTATTGTTAGAGATTTCCTTTTGAAGGGATATTTATATTTACACTGTCTTGTCAATGTCAGCGCTGAAGATAGAATAACAGCGAAGTTGTGTACACTTAAAATAGATTTAAGCTTACCAGTGGGCCATAGTGTGTATTGTCCCTTTCATTATATAGTTAATTTGCTCTTTGTTTGTATTACTGTGCGGACCTATGGTGTCATTGCGTTTGGGTGCTGTGATTTTTATAGGGCCATTTTTTTAAAAGTAGAATACCGCTTAAGCCGGTGCTAGATGACTTGACATCATTTTATATTATATATCATCAATCGACTCAATAAAGCCTAGTCTGCTAATTTCTCTCTTGTTTGTGTTTGTTGCTTTTAATGGATCTAATGTGCAGTACGTATTAAACGATTTATTATAATGATAAAAATATTTTATTATTCATAGGCAAATCTTATGAAATTCACTTTATGTTTCAAATTTGCACATTATGTCGATGGTAGTGAACTAGTGAACTTACTGGTGATTTTTGCTTACCCCATTTATGTTACAGATGTTGATAAATGTTACGAAAAATATGTTGAAGATGATATGCAAGCAACTATAGTAAAAAACAAGGATATTGCAAGACAATATGGTGAACATAATAACGATAACGATACCTGTGGTGTGTATGATTGTCACAAGCAGTACGACTGTTGCCATGGACTGGCATTTTTCAGGTAATTTCTAGTTGAATACTGGTAACTGTAAATGTCTCCAAATATTCAAATGTTTAAACCATAGGCAACAGTTTTATTATATTTATTCAATTGTGTTTGTCACAGAAGACACATCAATGTTTATATATCAAAGATGCAAGCATGTAATGTGATTATTCATGTTTTAATGTGTTGATTTTTGAAGGTATACTACATAAATTAGTAATATTTATATGTAGCGTCTGTATGGTTACATGTGGAGGAATTTAAATGAGTTCTGATTTCAGATGATATATATGAATCGAGTTAAGCTTTTTATTTAACATAAGTGTCATAATATAAAAGTCAGTTATTATGTGTAAATCGATTGGAAATTAAATGTCGACCAGCATATATAATATATAATAGTTCTATTTAACTGAATGGTTATACACTATAATAACTATATCATGGGTGTATTACATCGAGCTAAATAAGTAATATCTTTATTTTTCTTAGTTTACTCAGGTCATATAAGTCCATACATGAACAGTGTGTAAGTGTATACTAAATTATAATTTGTTATAAACATCGACCAAACATTTTTGTTGCTAACAACAATAATTAAACGGACAGAGCATGGGACCTATTTTAGTGCATTTTCACACAAATATGCCGCTGAAACACAGTATGGTGGTTTTATTTGTATTTTAACTGAAACCAACACTTCTTCCAGATGGCCCCAATTCCATTAAGTAACTTAAGAACACGTCTGCAACAATGATTATCACAACCTGACTTCTATGGTAATGTCATAATTTCGTAAGATCCTTAGTCCTGATCAAGTAAGTTGCAACGTAATATGGACTCTTCTACAGTTTAAGCCTATACAAATCTTGTTCTTCTTCAACGTTCTTTCGCCGTATCAATAATGGTTAATTCCCTTGTCGCTCAGTTTCCTGAAATGTCTTTGTAGCTTTCTACGTTTTAGTATTGATATTCATATATACATGGTTATCGCTGAAATGTTATTGAACATATAGATCGCCTGTTACGTTACTGCTGCAAAAATTGACACAGGTAAACCGGGAGAGATTTGTTTATTTAAACTGTCCTAATTAACTAGAGTGACAATAGGATACGAGTAAGGTTTGGTTATCAAACTTGTATTTGTGTGATGTGTCACACTTTAATTTTATTTTCCTCTATCATTGTGCTTTAAACGCTTACTTTGGCTCTCTTCGGCTGTGAATGAAACTGATTGGAACAAGTGTGTTTTGGCTAGGCTATGGCTAGAATTTTAAACCCTTTAGTCAAATCTGGCTAAAGCCCTAACAAATCCTTAAAGCTGTACAGTCCCTATTTTAACTGGTAATAACTCATGAATATGAATGAGTCACGTGTGAAGTAGTTTCAAATCGACGAACACCCCAAAAGTCGGTATATAAGGAGAAATCGATACGTAAAATTTCACATTTTTATTTAGCCTCCGTACAGGTAACATCGATAAATATACGGCTCCAGAATATATGTGATAAAAAAAAAAGTTGCCCGGAACGAGATTTGAACCACAGCCTTGCACTTGTAAGATTTGAAAGATGTACGCTGAACCTCTAGACCACTGCTCTTTATTGGTATTTTGTAGCATTTTTAACACTAAATAGGCATTCATAATAACAAGAGCGCGCACACAAACTCGTCAAGCGCTAAATAACAAGTCGATATATGGTTGATTTGAGGCGAAGTGTTAGTTTCATATTGATAAGATACAGTATTACACCAGGCAATGTTAATTTACACGTGCGACAATATGGAATGAATATTTATTGATCCATCTTTAGTTGCGTTCAAATATGTTAAGTTATTTTGCCTCATAATATATAGTAGTTAGTATACTATTTTCTCAAGTAGCGTTGTTGTTCAGTGGATAGAGCACAGGACTTGAAATCAGAAGGTCGTATGTTCGAGCCCCGAAAGAAGCTAACTTTTTTTTTCGTGAAAATTACTGTTACCTGTGTATAGGTTCGATGTGCATTGGTCGATGTATATACAGTAAATGATTTCCTTCACTATATTTGCTCGCTTAAATACCCGATTTCGACATGAGCTGGTGAACATGAAGTTGCAAATAAAGACACGCCTACAAAGAAGAAATCGATTGATATAGGGACTCTGTAGCTTTAAGCCAGATTAGAATGTCTTTAGCCAGACTTTTGCCGAGATATTTTTGAACTTTAATTGAAGGCGATAAAAACATCGCGTTTGCGTACGCATCAATAGTAAGTTAAAATAGTATGCTTTATTAACCTATATATATATATATATATATATACTCTTTAATTCCTCTTTTACAGTGATTACAAATACACATATTAACAATTAGGTACATATGGAATACAGTAGTAATTGCATGTCATATGATGAGAACAAAATAATAGTAAATAAACGAATGCAAAGAAGCGAACAGTTTCTAACAGTGATTCATACTTGTAGAAATTGTTTGCAATCTTTTGGAACACTGTCTTGAAATGTGTATCCACGACGTTCAATTCATGTATGATTTATATATATATACATAAAAACAAAAGAAAACATAAAAAATGTGTGATACATACTTGTAGAAATTGCGTCAATCGTTTGAAACACCTTTCCTTGACTTGAAAGGTGAGTCCACGACGTTCAATTAGTGTATGATTTAATTACAAATAGTATACGTTATGTCTTTAGCCGAAAGGACCGAAAATTATCGAAATGTTCAGCGAAACTCGCTAAAGACTGTATTCAATGATCAGTATACTACTATGTAGCTATTTTATATACAACCGCGATTTTCTTTACTGTTGATATTACTGTTGTTAGGGTCTCTCTGATACATAATACTACTACTGGTATAGGTTCCTCTGAGACAAATGCACATACCTTTTTAAATTTGTATTAATAAGATGTAAATAAAAACTGTTCGTGCTTTATTTCTTCCATCCTAAGATATGTTTTGCTACCTAAACGGGTTTGAAATAGTTCTTCTTTTGCCAGAAGTTCGAGCACGGGCAATATTGTTCGACAAATATTATTCACAGAAACGGCGAATTCATTCATTTCGTCTATAAAATCGATGCATTCGACGGTAACGTGTTTAGGTAAATCTTTCGTTATGCTATTGCAAAGTATGCATCTAAAAGACAGGAAGCAAGACGTTGCGCATGCTACCCATGAACGAGCAATTTTGAATTTATTATAGAGGCTACAAACAGAGAGCGGAACCTTCCAGATTAAGGTTGGTGCTACTGAATTATGTAGATTTATGAATCGCGTAAAATCATCATCACTTGATATTCTGTCGACCCATTCTGTCGTATAAAATGATTTAACAGCATTATTAACAATTATTTTCCATCTTAATTTAGATGGAAATTGTGCATTCGATAAGAAAGACAATAAGTAATCAAATAGCCTATACTTAACGAGAATCTCGCATATGTCAGGGATGAACCCATACTGATTTGTACATCCCTGCAGCATAAACAAGTTAAGTCTCAGACTGAAAATCTGTTTGCACAGTAAATGTGTCGGTAGTGTACACAATTTCTGTAAAAAGCTTAGTTTTCGTTTATCAATATCGGATATAAGTGGTAATCACCCAAGCATGGAAAGAGCCATGTCGGTGCGCATTTTTAATTGTCAAGACTGAAATTTAAAAAAGGACAGAATGAACGCATGCACATAATAAGAAAATATAAAAATACAGACTCTCTTATCACCATTTATTAGACCATTTAGTATTGTCATTAAATGCATTTTAATATGCTAACTGTCATAGAAATGAAATAAATAACACATGTTAATTCTTATAACACTAAGCTGAGGCACATAAAACAAGTTCATCTAACAGGGGTCAAAGAAGATAGAAAGATCGCGATGCATTGTGAGACAAAATTCAGAAATGCTACATACACCACGACTACCATGCATAGAATACGTAATAAAAGCCACTTCATTCTAAATTTGTACCAATAGTTTGAGTAATCGCACCTTTTGTATTGTTTCCTTGTGATTTAACAATCAAACATGAAATTCTTCCAATTTACAGACAGCCGATCAAACACGTTCAAACTTGTGATGTCGTTTGCATTTATTATTGCTTTTGCCTTCTTGTTTGTCTGTTTGCGTGTTTGTTTCTGTGTTTTGTGGTTGACTGTCCTCCTTGAATGCTACTTTCCCTGTCCGATCGTTTTATATTTCTTGCCATTGTTCCAGTTTACGCTACCATGTGTATAACTAATTAGTGGGCACTTAAACAATTACCAGTGATCGCAAATTTAAAAGAGACCGACGGCTTTTAAACACAGCATCTCTGGCTTATTAATTCTTAAACAAACATTGTCAACTTTCTGTTTTGATCAGACATTTTGGCCGCTGGATGTAATTTGATGTTTTACCCGGCTCGATAAGGCAATTAAATATGTGGTTAATATTGAGCGCGATTTATTTGGTACATAAAACACGGATCAAATCATGTTCAATATATTGATATATGCCGCATGATGGACAATTGGACATATACAACTCAAAGACGAGGTCTTGGGAGGTTGATGCATTCTTAGATGTATAGAATTTGTTGCAAACAATATGTTAGCAAAATAAAGACGACAAAGTAGGTGTGTTTTAACTATACAACTGTTTAGCTTACGTAAAGAAGGATACAAATATCGGACAGGGAAAGCAGCATTCAAGGACGATAGTCAACCACAAAACACAAAAACAAACACGCAAACAGACAAACGAAAAGGCAAAAGTAATAAAAAATGCAAACGATTGTACAAGAGGTTCATATACATATATGCAGTAACCATTGTACAAAAGGTACACATACATAGATGCAATAACCATTGTACAAGAGGTACATATACCTATATGCAGTAACGATGTACAAGAGGTACATATACATATATGCAATAACCATTGTACAAGAGGTACATATACATATATGCAGTAACCATTGTACAAGAGGTACATATGCATATATGAAGTAACCAGTACATATACATAGATAGAGTAACCATTGTACAAGAGGTACATATACATATATGAAGTAACCAGTATATATATATATACATATATGCAGTAACAATTGTACAAGAGGTACACGTACATATATGCAGTAACCATTTTTTCCATTCCATAACTTTTAAACATCCAGATATGCGAGTATTCAATATTGTGAAACATTCTGTCAAACTCATGCAATATTCAAATTGTGTGGTCTGTTTGTCTACTGTTCA
Organism: Cyrtodaria siliqua; assembly: GCA_037043455.1. Classification (NCBI taxonomy): domain Eukaryota; kingdom Metazoa; phylum Mollusca; class Bivalvia; order Adapedonta; family Hiatellidae; genus Cyrtodaria; species Cyrtodaria siliqua. Next base: position 36,047 of record JAWPHD010009533.1, read on the forward strand.
ACAATTGGCCACAGAAAGCACAGTTATTATCATAGTTGACCATCTCATATGTGGTGAAATCAGCACCCTACATGGATCATAAATGGGAATAAAGGTGTATATCTAGTAACTATTATAATTAGGTGGATTACAAAATATGTAACTCTCGGCAGGGAGTAAGTATACGCAATAGTGAAACACACGTGCGACAACATCCGTTTCTCCTCCCCGTATACTTACTCCCTGCTCTCAGTGAATTTTCCTGATAATGTACAATTAAAATTTTAATGATAAAAAGCAGTCTTTATTACACAATAAAAACACTCCCCCAATCATGTGTAATGCTCTGTCCGATAAGTTCTCTAAATTCTAAGCATCGTACTGACCAGTGTGAACCATATCAATAGCACCCCATGCTGTTATTTTTATGGCTTCAATTAGGAATAATAGCCCCTTCACTGCAGCACATGTAAATCACCCTAAAAATTCTCCAGGACTACCAAGCTAGCACTTTAAGGTAATTGCAGACACTGATCTTCTAACATGTATAGCGCTTGTCGCAAAAAGTTTAAATGTCAAATATTAATACCATATATCATTAACAATGTTTGAAATATACACATATTTGAACAACGCATCATTTAAATTTCAAAGCCAAAGTCAGTAGACTGTTCCGACCTAAAATACTTAAAACAAAGGGTTCATGCCAAATTATTGATGTTTTTTTCAATAATACGAAGTTTTGATCTATGTTCACATTTGTCATATAGCTGTAAAGTTGAACGTGGCATAACTCATCACAAATATTCCGACCAGTAAGCGTGAAAATATACTGTATCCAAAGTTTACATATCAATCGGTGCACTACTTTCAAGGCTGGTGTAAGCGATAAGCAAAATAAACTGCCTACCATGTACTGGATTCCTAAATTACATAAAAATCCGTATAAGGCTCGCTTTATTTCTAATTCTAGTGCCTGCACCACAACAAACATCTCCAAACGTTTAACTTCTTGTCTTACTGCCGTTAAAGATCACGTTAAACTATATTGTGATAAAACTTATGAAAACTCTGGGATTAATTTATTTTGGTCTATAAAGAATTCAGGAGACGTTCTTGATAAAATTTTCAATAAAGGTCAAGTTTCATCAATAAGTACTTATGACTTCTCTACACTATATACAACCTTACCACATCATCTTATTAAAGACAAGCTAATTTCTCTTATTCAAAAAACATTCGCTAGAGAAAATACTACATTTTTGGCATGTAATAATATTAAAGCGTTTTTCACTAGCGGCAGTTTAGACAATTATACTATGTGGACTTGCTATGAAGTTTGGGTACGAACTGTGCACCACTTGTCGCAGATTTGTTTTTATTTTGCTATGAAAGGGATTTCATGTTGAGTCTTTCACCAGATACCCAGGCAGATGTTATTGAAGCTTTTAATGACACATCTCGGTATCTGGATGACATACTGAACATTGACAACCCTTTCTTTCCAACTATGGTTAATAATATTTATCCTAAAGAACTTCGGCTTAATAAAGAAAATATATCTGATAATAACGCTTCTTTTCTTGATTTAGATCTCTCGATTGAAAATGGTAAAATAATTAGCAAAATCTATGACAAGAGAGATGATTTTAATTTTGACATTGTTAATTATCCCCACTTGGATGGGGATGTTCCCCGAGCAACTTCTTATGGGGTGTATCTGTCTCAACTTATTCGTTTTTCTAGAGCTTGTACTCGTGTTGAGGACTTTAATATTCGTAATCTTTGTATAACTAAAAAGTTACTCAATCAGGGTTACCGTTACCATAAACTTCGTATAACCTTTGCAAAATTTTATTATCGTAACCCTGATCTTCTTTCCAAATATAAATGTAATTTAAGGACTCTTCTGCGACAAGGACTATCACAACCTGACTTCTATGGTGATGTGATTTATAAACTTCGTAAGAGTCTTGGTCATGATCACTTTCATACTATCTTTGTTAAACTTGTTAAAAAGTTTATCAAAAGAGGTTATGACCCTATCATTTTGCAACGTACTGCATGCTTGGTGGTGGACCCTTTTACAGTTCGCCACTATGCTTTCCTCTTTAATTGTACGATGACCGGACAGGCTGTGGACCCTATGATGACGCCTACCTAAAGCCCATTGGGACAGTGGCGTTTGATGTTTGTCCATGTTCTTTCTTGTCGTGCCCTTAATGGTGTATTCTCTTACTGCTCTGGCTTCTGCCAAGTCATTGAGTACCTTCATTGTGGCTTTCTAGGCTATTGTTTTTTTGTATTATATTTACACGAGCATATTTGTGTTTTACTTATATTGCCTATTGATGCTGCCTTGTTGGTTAGAGTTTAGATCATGGCGGGGATTTCTTTATTTACACTGTCCTGTTTTAATGGGATGACAGTAGGGTAAGTGTGAGGTTTGGTGCACCCTAGAACCGGTTTAAACCCCCAGTGGCCTACTTTGCCACTGACCGTTCCAAGGCGGTAGCCCTATTGTCAACCCTTTTGTGTTTGTGATGTCGTTTGCATTTTTTATTACTTTTGCCTTTTCGTTTGTCTGTTTGCGTGTTTGTTTTTGTGTTTTGTGGTTAACTGTCGTCCTTGAATGCTGCTTTCCCTGTCCGATATTTTTATACTTCTTTAACTCGATTCAGGGGGAAACTGTCGGAGTAATTGTGGCATATAATATTTACATTTATTGCATACACATTTACAACTCAGTTTACTTTCAATGCAACTGGAAACGTCAATATTCGCCCATATCCGACGTGTTGTAAAGTCATAGTGGGTGTATAATGTACTTGGAACTACTTTTGCATACTCGTCGGGATTGACGCAATTCGTTGCATGTACATTTCGTACATTACCTCACACGAACTATGTCACGTGGTAAAAACAAATGGTTTCATTGTGGAATATTTCCACATGTTATGAACATAATATACTTGTTTCAAATAAATGTTTTTTAAATGAAAATAAAATGTTAAAACCTGTGTGTTTAGTTTTCATCAAATATGCGTATGCAATAAAATGGTTAATAGATTTGTGTTGGCATACAGGTATATGCACTCATTCTTCCACGGATCAATATTGCGCTCCTAAAGTTATAACATATATTATATATATTAATACGCGGGAGAACTCGTGCATATATCATAATGCAAATCTAATAACCTAAACTATTAAGTGTAAACATGTAAGGGGACGTGTGAAAATATTCTTATGTCCATTTCATGATCTCAATGTATACTGACTATTCTTTGAATCAGTTGGAAACTGTAGGAGTTGTCAGACGGTCAACATCTATACTATATGATATATAGGGTCCTATAGAAACCACATCGTCCGAACGCAATGGCATCGTAGGTCCGCACTGTACTGCAAACAAGGACTTGAAACTACAATGAAAGAGCCAAAAAACAACAGAAAGGGTGGTGAAGACAGGGTTACCGACTTGGAACGGTCAGTAGGCAATAAGGCCTACTGGTTAGCTTGAATCGATTTTAAATGCGCACAATCGTCGCTATTATCCTATCTTCAGCGCCCAAATAGACAAGACAGTGTAAACAAAACTACATCCCATCAAAAGGAAATCTCTAACAATAAAGTCCACATCCAGAGAAACTAACTAAAGATATACATACAAAATAATAAACATCTCAGGATGTATCCAGAATCGTACTGAACAACCATAGTAGTTGCAGCTAAAGAGAAAACCAATCTAGGGTACGACAAGAAAACCCGAAGGACGAAAGCTCATACACCCACCTCCCTTAGTTGGGGTTTCAGTAGGTACAATCATAGAGTCCTAAGAGGTAGACCAGTCATCGCACAAGTGAAAAGTGAAGCCTAATGACTGACTGTAGAGGGGTCAATCACTAAACATGCAGTGCGCTGTAAAACCAAAGGGTTATATCCTTTTCTGACGAACTTCCTGATTAAATTTGTAAAGCGGTCAGGAAACCCGTCAGACCCCTTTAACTTTCGAAGTTTATAGACCACATCTCCATAAAATGAGGGTTGTGATATGCCTAGTCGCAGAAGTGTTTTAAGGTTGGTGTTGTACTTTTCCAGCAGGCCCTCGTTGCGGCGGTAGAATTTAGAGAAATATCTACGTAGTTTGTGATAACGAAAACCCTGCTGAAGAAGTTTACTTGTAATAACTTGATTTCGATCATTGAAGTCTATAACATCATTACAAGCTCTAGCAAATCGAATGAGCTGGGAGATATACACCCCATATGAGGTAGTATGCCTCGATTTCGCTAAAATACGGTGGTGAATACACACAAAAGCAAATTAAATGAACACTTACAACCATATATATTCGCATAAAGACATTTTATCTTATTCAAAAGTAAGATGTTAATTCCAAATAATTTATATAAATTATATTATATTTAGTGGAACGCTTAAAACATATCCAATTGAATGCTTTTCAAAAGGAAGTGACACGGCGTCTTTAAACACCTTAATAAAGTCGAGCATTTTTATCGCACAATTTCTAACATGTTATTAAATTTACTCTCTGAAGTCAGGTTGACTGTATAGTCGTGCGTAATGAAAGGGATTTGTTACTGTTAGGCCATGAGCTAATAAGGTGAACCCTCCCTCCCACGGGGGAATTTTGTAGACCCTATTTTTCTGAAAGCCCATTAGGTGTGTAGTATTTTGTAACGTGTCTGCCATCTGATCGTTGTGTCTTTATTGTGTTACAGGATGTAGAATACGTTACTTATAAAATAATAATTAATTTTACTGCATTTTGAAGACTAATAATGTATGGAAGAAAGAGTTTGTATTTTAAATTATCTTCATTATTCATGCCTTTTATAATACAAACTTTGTTTCACTTACTTTTTATACCTTGGATACTTGCGTTACTAAGCCTACGTTACCGTAATTTACGTTACCTCGTTAAATTACTTTTTTTAACATAAGACATTAAGAATATTAATGATGTTACATCCTAAAATTATTCCAAAACTTATAAATATCACAGACATACGTTCCCATGTTGGGAATAATGTTTAGTTCTTGTAATGTCCGTTAAATTGTGTGTTTTAAATCATTTTCTATTTTACGCATGTTAAAAGAAATTAGAAAAAATCATCCAGTAGGCTATTAAAGTTTTATTGCAACATTCCTTTTGGCATAATTGATCATAACAACTCATTTTGAACAGTATTTATGTTTTCTAAAATATAAAATTTTGTTTCACTTAATGTTTATACCTTTGATACTTGCGTTTTTAGGCCTACGTTACCGTAATTTACGTTACCGTGTTGAATGAAGGTGTGTGGTTTAAGAAATTACGAACATAAATATTTTATATTCGAAAATTATAGGTTATAACAGACATACGTATCCATGATGTGAACAATGTTTGGTTCTTGTATTGTCCGTCACATTGTGTGCTTTTTTAAATAATTAATAATAGTTGGATGTGTGTTGCCAGAAATCTAGAAAAAATCAGCCAAGATGTAAATACAATATTCCTCTACACATCATCAATGGTAACAGCAAAGTCTGAACTGACATGAACGTATGTCAATGCTAGCCTAATATGTGTTACCTCATATATTAAACGTTACGTACGTTACCAATCAAGCTTACATCATTTTATTTAAGTACCACCTCTAAGTATCAAATACAAACATGTATGTATATCTTTATTTTCCTTTACTTGGGCAAACATTGAATGAAATGAAGTTTACATATAATTTACACGACTCTTTCCGTATGTTTCAAAGAAAAAAGGCAAATTTTATGCACAATTGTAACTGCTTGTGCATTCATATATTAATCAAATGTAACAAATAAAGCAATCTCAATATAATAACAAAATGAATAAACTTTACTTACTTTACAAACAAATATAAATGTATAGCTCTATGAGATAGCATGCATTTTCATGGAAATATATATACATCAGTTGAGCTCATAAATCCTCTATACATCGTCATCACTTTCTTCAAAATCAATATCAATCAGTTTGTTGGCTTCTGTATATTCCCGTTCATTATTGCTTTCTTCTTCAGTGTCAGGCTCTTTGAACATGATGTCAACCAATTATTGTGACGCAATATCACCAATAGTCCAGTCAAATTCAATAACAACTTGGACGTGTGCATGTTCAAATGCACGAATATATTAAATTGACCCGGCAGTATTAAGCTCGAGTTGTGGCCTTTGAATTTTTGCGAAAACGTATTTGACATCCACGTAAAGAGGTTTGCCATAAATGCAGCACACTATCTTCTCCGTTCTCTCCGTACCTGTTTTGAAGATCATCCGAACATTCATACTGCTGTTCGAGCAATCTAAATTGACACAAAGTCTCCGTGCTTTTGAATCATCTTTATTGGGATTGCCTTGCCTCTCCACACAAAGCCACTGGTTGTATCACAGCTTGTAAAGCAATGTAGTGTGGCTAGTAAAGAGCGAATATCAGACAGACCCATTAACCTCTTGTTTCACATTGAACATTCTCCTTTTTTAATCATGTCAGTGCCAAACATGACATACGGTTGTATTCCTGAAACAAATTTTGAAAACAGGATCAGTACGTCTGTGTCAGGAGAGCGCACCACGATTGTTTCTAATGTTGCTGAAGATCGACACTGATATAATTATTCTGATGTATGCTTCCTCCTATGATGAAAACAAATCATCCTGCTCATCAGTGATGACAGATATGTCATTTGCAGGGGTAAGCCGGGGTTATTTTTTCCCAGACAAAGTAGGTTTCCTGGCCTTTGAGGTTTGGTGCATATCTGTCTTGTTTTCCACTGGCCGCAAATGGGGTTACTGACATGTGTCGTATTGTCGTAATTACTCAACTCTTCAAATCACAATGGGTCTTCGTTTTCGGGCCTGACAAAAGAAAAGTTGGGGTTCCACTCGCCTCTTGCACTCAAACTACTTGATAGATCTAGGGACTTACGTGTCTGCCACAAAGTCGTCTCAAGGTGCTCTGGTAAGTAGGTCAAACACCAGCTCTGCCAAATCGACAAACATACCAGGAACTGAAGGTTGACTGTGAGGTGTTACCTTCACACACATACACACTATGTTCGCTGTGTAGTTGGCTCAACGGATGCTTCAAGCAGCAGAGCAATTGGGCTTTGTCATTTCTAACTGAATTGCCATCAGCTGTTACAAATGACCCTGGTACTGAACATGGCGGATATGATAGCTTCAACTTAAAGAAATATAAAAAGATCGGACAGGGAAAGTAGCATTCAAGGAGGACAGTCAACCACAAAACACAGAAACAAGCACGCAAACAGACAAACAAGAAGGCAAAAGTAATAATAAATGCAAACGACATCACAAACACAAAAGGGTTGACAATAGGGCTACCGCCTTGGAACGGTCAGTGGCAAAGTAGGCCACTGGGGGTTTAAACCGGTCCTAGGGTGCACCAAACCTCACACTTACCCTACTGTCATCCCATTAAAACAGGACTGTCTTATGCCTGATCAATAAGGGAACCAATTAACCAAATATAGTGTGTTACAAATCGGGTCGGCGTGTCAATTATGAAAGTCATTGACAAATATTGCATTGCCTTCTCAGCATGATTCTATAATAGATCATCAGCAACATCTCAATATGCTGGAATACGGATGATCGGCAGCATAGCTCATAGTCATTAATATGAATGGGTTTGTGGATCCAATGATAGATTCCGTGGCTTCTCAAGTCTTTCTCATTGTTCTTTGTTTGGGATGGATGGAGTTCTTCGCGCGAATATATGACTCATTATGATGTCATATTTGCCATCTGGAGAATGACCTCTACCAGCTTTGCTATACAGTGACGTGTAATGCACCAGCGGTATTACCAGTATGCTGCATTGTTTTCTACTGAATCCAATGATGTTAACCAGGAAATGTGCATTTTGATTGATAGTTTATTAATAGTAATGTGACTTGTGGACGAGGGACACTGAATCGCCTGTTTTTGGGGAAGTTCATTTGTCATGGGGTCGGGTTGTGTTCAGACTCAGGGTGTCATTAAATATATTTGAATGTGTCTGGTGTAGTTCCAATGGTCATACTCAAAGAACATTGGACACAGACGGAAGAGAGAAGATACTTATATGCATGTCAAGGTAATTTTTCTTTGTGTCTGTCTTTGATAAGAGTTAGTATTATTGTATTGTGTCCAAATACTAGTAACCAGATTAAGGCAAGACTAACTTACATTCGATAGGGACAAATTGATTATTATTTGTGGTTTGCCTCAAAAGCAGTATACATTGTAACAAAGGGAAGATGCCATAACCAGTAAAACAATCATTTTAAATAACCGATAAGCTCTCAATAGCTTAAAGTGCAATTACTATGTCTCTGATTTATGAACCGTTTTAAAATATTTATTATTTATTTATTTTATTTTTAGACATTATTTTTATTTATTTATTTATACTAATGAATTACTTTACTTTTTTTTTAAAAAGTTCATAGTTAAAAGTAAAATACTAGTACCTTTATTTCTGGAAACGTCCAATATTACATGTAACTATAAATGACAACGCAAATTTCGTGTTTATTTTACATAACGCAACATTATATATATATATATATATATATATATATTTTATTTATTTATTTATTCATTCATTTATATAATCAATTAATGAAAAACATTGTATTATTAAAATACATGTAGTCACTGTTTCAGTAAACTTGAGAACTAGAGCTTTTATTTCTGGAAACATTCAATATGACAAATAACGTTAAATTGTAATAGGGTGCAACGTAAACTACAGTATATTTTCATGTTTTCATTATGTTGAAAAGTCTGTCTAAATTAAACAATTCATTAATAACATAAATATAGATAGTATTGGTTGTTCATATGCACATTGTTTACTAATATTCAAATTAATTGAACGTGTTTTGGGATTGTTATGGTAACGTTATTGTCACGTGCGTTACACACAAATGCCCCAACGCTCAGATGGCAGACATCTTTTTGTATGAACTTTCAGAATAGCATTCCCTACAAAATTCTGGGGCTGTAGGGGGTTTATAGCCAGCTCAAGGTCTAAGTATTTGAACATTTCATTCTGTTAAATTGGCAATCCTGAAAGTATAGTTGTTACACCCGATAATGTAACAAAATAACTATAATGTAACACCAACTTATATTGTAATAAAAACAATTGACAATGTAGCATCGACATTTTTCCTACCGCTATTGTAACAATCTTTGTCCGAAAATGTAATAATATTTCTAATGACAGATAATGTAAATCTTTTCGGCCGATAATGTAATACCAACCGCTCTTGTAATACCAAGCAACTGATATTGTAACAAGTGAACAGGATTATTTGAACTTGTATGTACCCAAAACTAGAGAATTTCCCCAGGACGAATGCCAATAATCACATTATTGTAACAGTCTTTGCGATAAGCAGTAGCGCTCTGGATTTAATTTTGGACTGAAGTTTCGTCGTACATCAAAGATAAGCATGAGTTGTTCAGTGGGGTTAGTCTCTGAACCAAAGTTCAACGGGATTTGGTACCCTCCAATGTTCCCTTTATAAACCCTTCCGTTTCTCATTTGCACTGGCAGAAAAAGGGATAAGTAGCTAATGCCTGGTCCTTGGTCTCAAGTCAAAACCGTCCTAGTCTCGGATCCCGACCCCGTACAGTCCCGATCAGCCTAGATTTTCACAGAACATGAACTCGTTTATTTAAAATGTATATTTTCAATATGTCGATGAAGCTGTCCAAGATGGAGTCCCGGTCCCACAGTTTTTGATTCCGGAACCCGCCATTTCGGGATCCCGTTCGGTCGCCATTTCGGGATCCCTTTCGGTCTCGGGACTAGAACCTCTGTTTGGGGTCTCGCCGCCTGTGTGTAGGCGTCCTAGCTGCCAGGGCCTAACCAAGTTATAAGTTGGGAGGGGAGGTGTCGGAGACAGGGTTCGGGACCCCCAACATTGTGTTTGCGTGACATTCATAAAAGACCTTTGGCAAGGAAGCCTTGGAAGGATGTATCATACATTGAAATCACTGAGTTTTGCAAAATAAATAAACGTTTAATTGCGCATTTATATAGCCTTTAGGGTATTGAAACATGATGGGCATATTCACTAAAAGGCGCGAGATAATTCCATCATGCAATGTGATTCTGTGATTGTCCTATTCTTATGCCACCTCAGCATATATGTTTGGGTGACATTACGTGGTCCGAGTATTAACTTTCATACCCCATCCAACCCCTTCTCCAAGAAGGAAAAACGGGGTTGGCTGGGGTATGAAATAAGACTAATTTTGGCTTAAAAGGTTTGCATATTGTAATAATTAAAACAATTAATTGTTAACAGTTTATCGCATTTTTACAGTAAAAAATGTTTAAAAACGTGTTTTATTGTCGGAATATTCTTTATAAAAGCCTGGTAATATAAGCTTTCCAATCGCTTAATGGAATTAAGGCGGTACCACGCAATGACATGGAGCGTTTGGGCCACATTGTGGGTCAATCCGTCAACGTGTCTCTCCGTCAGTCCATTAGTAACACGTTGGGTGCATAGATTATGATCGCCACTGTTCTTGTCGATTCAAAGCTTTGAATGTGTCGTCGACTAAGTCTAAAGATGTGCATGTGGTTCCTGTATTTTCGTCGGAACAGATTTTGTTTGTTGTTGTGTTTTTTTTGTTGTTTTTTTAAGAAAGTTTGTTTAAAAAATATATACCCAACTCATACTACAGTTTTTATACATTCGATTTCAGCCTTTGCACGTGTCTTTGACAAGGTCTGAAAATGAACATGTTGTTCCGGAATGTTGCATTTAACATTTTTTGCATTTTGTCGCGTCCTCGATTTAGTTTTTGGTAATGATTTTGGTGTATAATATTGTTGAATAGCTGTGGCTTCAAAATTTACTTTTAATGGTTTATTAAGCATAGAATCCCTCAAGAATAGAATTAAGAAATCATACGCCTGTCTTGAATGCATTTTTGTAGGTAATAATAAAACAAATGCATTTGAAAAACATTGGAAGGAATATGCAAATGTTATTAAATAAATGTTTAAGGAGAAATCGGCCTAAGTAAAAATTACAGTTGTCAATTAAGGCACCTGGCAGCTAAAGTACAATGTAATGAAGAAATTTACAGGTACCCTCACACAGAGATTAGTGAACATGGTCCTAGGTGGAGAGAATACGTTGTTGTTTTTTTGTTGTTTTTTCCTGTGTTTTTTTTTCGTAGGTGTTTTTTTCTTCAGTTACTTTAAGGACAACAGTTACAATGACTTGATATTGATATAAAACATTACTACATGCAGTAGGTTTACATTGATCCATATTGATATAAATTATGCTCTATCTTATATTACATTGATATACTACATGTTTACTTGTAAGGTGAGGCAAGGGGTGGCCCTCCCCGACCCTTGTCCCACCTAAGACGGGGAGATTAAATGGGTCACCTTAAGGTGGCTGAAAAAAAAAATATATATATTAACCTTTTGGCGGTAACTAGAAGCGTTTAATAGTGTTTATGAAATAAAACCGTCATGCCATTGTCCCTCGACCCACATTCTAATTATCCTTCACCCGACCGTTCGATTCCGATCCCCTACTCCAACCTTCACCTCAACACAGCCACCCACCCAAACAACACCATATTGAATTTCAAAATAGTGGTCATGTGAGCTTAGGTGTATCTAACTGAAACAAAGAAGAATACCGAATGTTTCACTCGAATGTCAACTGCGCGGCTCCTTACTTTCACAAATTCTAAATTACAATAAATTAAATTCTCGGCTATTTAATTTCGTGGATGAAGGATAAAAATAAACAAAGCACGAACATTTCTCTTTTTACAGCATTCTTCCATGTCTATTCCATAGCGATAGCGCCTGAGAAACTGCACAACGTTATATTCTGTCTTGGACAACAATGTGTTATTTGTACCAACTATCCCTATTATATATATAAAAATCAAACAGGAAAAGTAGCGTTCCAGGACGACGGTCAACCACAAACACACACCGAAACAAAGAACAACTTTAAAGATGAATAATAGGCCAAATAAGACATCACAAACACAAAAGGGTTGACAAAAGGGCTACCGCCTTGGAACGGTTAGTGGCAAAAAAGGTCGCTGGGGGTTGAAGGTTTAAACCAGGCTCTAAGGTGCACCAAACCTCACACTTACCCTATTGTAATCCCAATAAAACGGGACAGTGTAAATAAATAAATCCCCGCCATGAACTATTCTCTAACCAACAAGGCAGCATTATTAGGCAATTTAAGTAAAACACAAAGTTTCTCGTGTATATATAAATACAAAAACAATAGCCTAGAAAGCCACAAAGAAGGTACTCAATGACTTGGCAGAAGCCAGAGCAACAAGAGAATAAACCATTGAGGGCACGACAAGACAGACTGCAGACAAATATCAAACGTCACCGTCCTTTTGAGCTTTAGGAAGACGTCATCATAGGGTCCACAGCCTGAAACATTGCTGTATTCTTTTCCTCTCTAAATGTATTAATGTTTTCATTCAATCGTCGTCGTCTTTGTTTCTTCTGTCGACGTCACGTGTCTGCAGGAGCTTTCAAGGATACTAAATGTGAAAATTTAAATATCCCAAATGTTTGCAATAGGATCCAAGGTTCGCTTTTTTTAACCTTTTCTCCGCCTGTAGAAACTGCGACATTTGCGAAGTGTTATTTTCCAGAAAATGTTACAAAATCAGTTGTTTGGTATAACAAGAGCGGTTTGTATTACATTATCAGCCGAAAAGTTTTGATTTATCGTTCGATAAAAATATTATTACATTATCGGACAATGATTGTTACCATATTGGCTGGAAAACATGTGTTTACCCTGTCGGTGAAAATGATTTACACTATCGGTCAGATAATCGGTGAATTTTATTGCAGCATCGTTCAATGGTATATTATCATTTATAACCATATCGGTGGATGTTACATTACAGAGATTTTATTACATTATCAGTCGTAACAATATTGTTTTGGCATTTACAGAGCCAAATATTGCATTTGAAAAGAATGCGACTCAGTCGCCAGGATACTCCCCTGCATCTCGAGCTGTTGATGGAAACACTGACTCAGAGTATAGGAAAAACAGCTGTACTCACACAGATGACTATGGCGGAAAATACAGCGCATGGTGGATTGTGCATCTTGATGGGAACTACAAAATAACGGGAATCATTATCTACAACCGCAACATTTGTAAGTAAAACGTATTGTATTTGGTTATTAATTTGTAACTTTACCTTTATAGCCAGTTTACGCGGAAATTATCAGTACTGTTAACTATTGTGTTACAAATTTATTCTACCAAGCAGTCTATCAGTATCGTGTTAGATCAATATTGGATCTCTTATATGTTAAGGATTTAAATTATAGTTCTGGCCAATGACATTTGTTTTTAATTTCAACACAATAAATTGTAATCAAAGAAAGCAGCAAAATTAAAGATAATGGCATTCTAAAACGTTTACATTCATTTAAAAGTACAAGCATGTAATGCTAATAATAATGATACTACTGCTAACAATAGTATCTTTATTTATCGAGGATAATATATAAAATTTACAGCCAATCTGACATATGGTCCTCAACAAAATATATTTAAATACATACGATTATGTACATGTGAAAAATCTACCAACTTGGCAACAATTGTGTGTGTATTACTGCTTTGCCTTCATGTACGATGGCGTCAAATGTATAATTTGGGATGTACTTCTTTATATATATTTTCCTATGTAGCCGTAATATCAAATCAGAGTACTCAAAGTACTGAGAGGCGTAGGATAACCAATTGGATGCTTTGTTATCTTGTGCTACATGTATAAAGAAAGGGCAATATGTGCTTTGCTTGTGTGTGTTTTTTATTATTGAAACAAGTATCGTATATATGACGGACATTATTATTTTAAAGAGATGAAAATAAAATGAATTTGGCAAACAATTGAGATAAGGATGGTTGATATGGAGACATGTATAGTATGAATACTATGGTACGAAACATATTTAGGTATTAAAGACTTAAATGATACATTGAATAAATGAGAATACACGTGGCCTTGTTTTAAGAGTGCCGTAGAATTCATACAGTTGTAAAGGCAAACTTTGGTTATAGTGTTTACTACTATAATGAACACGTGTACATGTAAATGGAAAATGTTATAACTAAAAACATAAAACGTGACGTATACATAAATGTATGATGAGAGACAGTCGATAATGTTATATATTTATGTACAAAACATGTGTTAGCTAAAATATACACAGCCCTATATGTTGACAATCATATAATGTTACAAAAATTGAAATCATTTTGAATCCTGCCTTGTGTTTATTGGTAATCATAAAATAACTAAAAGTACGGATTAGAAACCAATCTAAGGATGTAGTCAGTATGACCATGTATACAATGTAGAAGACGGTGGGTGCAATCCTAGCTGATTTTTCCCATTATCTGTTAACAGTGCCCTTGACCTACTGACCCCACACCCAATAGGACTCATTCTCTCACCAATGACAACCAACTACTGTGTGCACTCCTTAACAAATAATTAAGTGGAAACATTTGTTCTCAAATCAGTGACCTTGGCCTTTTACTATTGACCAAAAAAACAATATGTGCCATCAACTGAAATCTAATTATTAAGTCATAATCATATATACATGAGCATTTTGTGTTGTACTTATACTGCTTATTAATGCTGCCTAGTTTGTTAGAGGATATAACCTGACGCGGATTTCTTTATTTACATAGTCCCGTTTTATTGGGATGACAATATGGCAAGAGTAAGTTTTGGCGCACCCTGAAACCTGGTTTAAACCCCCAGAGGCCTATGTGTCTCATTGGCATTTTTAATGCGGTAATTCTACTTTAACCATTTTATGTTTATGATGATATGTACTTTGCTTGTAATAAATGATGTACATGTTGTTTGTTTCTGTGCGTGTTTTTGGTTGCCTTCCGTCCTTCAATTCTACATTTCCTGTTCGACTTTTATATCTACTTTTATACCGATAATGGATAGCGGTAAACCATTTCGGAAATAATTCGCCGGATTACAAAGTTGCCCATGCCAATAGGTGGCGCTAACAATATTTGAGAAATCACCATATTGAAAAATTGGACGTTGCCGGTAAAAGTAGGTATAAAAGTTGAACAATGAAATGTAGAGTTTACAGAACGCAGTCAACCAAAAACACCCATTAAAACAAACACCAATTACACTGTTAATAACAAGAAAGCAAACACAAACGGATTAACAATCGCCTGGGACGGTCAGTGACAAAAAGGCCGATGGCGGGTTTAAACCAGGTTCCAGGGTGCAACAAACCTCACTTGTGGAGTGCGTAGTCTAGTTACTTTAAACATATTTTATTGCTTTTTACATAATACAGCAAAAGGGTTGGGCCACAAGTTTTACCAACGTTAGATTCGGCCCTCCCCAACAACAAATAATATACATATAATGGATAAGATGGCAATAAGTTTGTTCAAAGCATAAGTCATGCTATTTATCTGAATTCATTGTTTTGAATTCATTGTTTGACAACACAGATCCCTGGTCCCTCTCCTGTCCGGAATCAAAAGAAATACATATAGATCTAGTTCCTATCAAAACGTTTCGTATCCTTCATAAAAGTTTGAACGTGCTTAAAAATAAAAATGTTCTCTTCGTCTGAATGACTATCTTTCCCTTGTAACAACGTATTAATGCTTAAAGGATGGAGATGACGGGTTACACGAAAGAGAAGAAGCCGTTCATTTGTATAGGAAGGACATTGCATAAAATAATGTTTGGCATCCTCTCTTTCGTGGTCACAGTTCTCACATCTTGCAGATGGTCTTAATTTGTTTAAAAATAGGTCATAGTTAAGATTACTACAATTGTTTCTCAGACGAGAATGTAAAACAGATAAAAACCGAGAGCCAGTTGTGTAAAAACAAGGTATTTTAGATGGTTTAAAACAATGGTTAGTTAGTTGACTTTTGAATGAAGTAAGTGTATCAGAATTACGAATGTGTTCGGGAAGATTATTCCACAAATTAATACATGATGGAACAAATGAATTTCTGAAAAGTTCTGTTCTTGTATTAAAAATATTATAATCGTTACGGTTTCTTAAGTTATAAAGTGTAGAAAGTCCTACAATTTCAGGGAAAAGATTATTTAAATATTCAGGGGTAATTTCATTTTTTATTTTATAAGCAACGATAAGTTTTTGATATTTACGCCTTTCTTCAAGAGAAAGCCAACCTATTTCTTTATATAAATTTCGAAGTGAAACAGATCGGGTTAACCCAGTAACAATACGAGCGGCTTCGTGTTGTATTTTTTCGAGATTATCTTTTTCATAGTTAGTGCAACTATCCCAAACAGATGAGCCGTATTCTAAAATTGGCCGCAAGAATGAAATGTATATTTGGTTAAGCGCTTTTCTGTTGATTGTAAACTTAATTTTTCTCATCATTCCTAGAACCTTAGAAGATGAGTGTATTACACAATTAACATGTTCATGCCATTTTCCGTCGCTACTTAGTGTAAGACCCAAGTGCTTGTGATGACTTACAAATGTGACATTAGTATTGTTAAACACTAGAGAGGGAAACGGTATATTTTTCTTAAGCGTAAATAAAATAGCTTCAGTTTTATTAGGATTAAAGTCAACTAACCATTGTTTTGACCAGTCAGAAATAACACATAAGTCATGATTTAGAATACCCTCAATATCAGATATGTTTGACGCGGTGAATGCTAGTGATGTATCATCTGCAAATATACGAGTGATACTTAACAAATGTTCTGCTATGTCGTTAATAAAAATCAAAAAGAATAGGGGGCCTAGCACAGAACCTTGAGGAACCCCAGCTGTTGTTGCTTGACTTCTGGACATACTTGAACCTAAGAAAACTCTTTGTGTACGACCAGTTAAGTAACTTTCTATCCATTTCAAAACGTCACCATTTACACCGCTCTGTTTCAGTTTAAAAAGTAGTCCTTTGATCCAGACCCTATCAAAGGCTTTCGAAACATCACAAAAGACCATGCATGTGAATTGACCCGAATCGATACCTAGACAAACTTGATGGTAGATATCGATTAACTGGTGTACAGTTGAATGACCTCTTAAAAAACCAGATTGTAGTTTATATATAAGGTTATTTCTAATGAAAAAATTGTATATGTGTTTATACACAACCCTTTCCATTAACTTACCAACGCAACTTAAGAGTGCAATTGGTCTATAGTTAGACGATTCATTAGAGTTTCCCTTTTTAAAGAGTGGCATGATATTACCCGATTTCCACAAATCAGGATATTGGCATACAGATATAGATTTATTGAATAACAGAGCTAAAGGTTTTGCAATTGTGCCTTTAGTTTTTATTAATACTTTATGACTTATTTTATCTTCGCCAACAGATTTGTTGGGATTTAGATTTGCTATAATATCAACAATTTCAGATTCGGTTATGTAAATATTGTCAATGGTGTTATTTGTTTTAGTGGTAAATACAGGAAGCCTTGTACTGTTCTGTTCTTCACTGATTGAAGAGATTGAAATAAAATAGTCATTTAAGCAGTTCGCTTTGTCAGTATCATTAAAATGGAATATTTCATCCCCGTTGTCTAATGTTGTTTTTAATGGAGGAATTATTTCACATTTTTTATTTGATTTAACTAATTGCTTTAATAATTTCCAGTAAAGTTTGGGATTATTCTTATTGCTGTCAACTATTAAATCCTCCATATTACTAAAATATTGTTCTTTTGCATACTTTTTTAAATTATTTACTTTATTTCTAGCGTGTTTGTATTTTGTCCAGTTGTCTGTCTTGTTTGTTTTAAGTGCTTTAGTCTTTAGTCTGTCACGTTGTCTTGAGTGTGATCTTATTTCAGAATTGTACCATGGTTTATCATTTGGTCTTATTATAACATCTTTGAACGGGATACATTCGTCCATATATACTACTATTTGGTCAGTGAACTTTGAACATATATGATTTATACAATCATTGTTATTTATAAAACTCCGTCGCGGCCACGTTATTTATCCTTGAGCAAGATAATTAATCCACATTGCTTAGTACTGGTTCTACCCAGGAAGCCATCGAGAGTGATTAATCTAAGTTGCAAGAACTTGTTTCGCAATCGATGTAAAATAAATATGTTTAAAACAAAACAACAAACCTCACTCTTCCCCTATTGTCGTCCCAATAAAACGGGACAGTGCAAATAAATAAATTCCCACCATGCTATATTCGCTTACAAACAAAGCAGCTAGGCAATGTAAGTATAACACATAGATGATCATGTATATAAGAATATAAG
The DNA here is from genome assembly GCA_037043455.1 of Cyrtodaria siliqua. Lineage (NCBI taxonomy): Eukaryota > Metazoa > Mollusca > Bivalvia > Adapedonta > Hiatellidae > Cyrtodaria > Cyrtodaria siliqua. Next base: position 54,413 of record JAWPHD010009533.1, read on the forward strand.
AATATAAAGAAAGCCTAGAAAGCCACAATGCAAGGAAAACTACATATAAAAAGGATCATTGTATTTTAATACATAACGTGGATTTAAATTTAGTTAATTGTCATAGCATCGAGGTTGACAATTCTTCATCACTTTCAAGTATAGAATCACATAGATTACGATAACTTCTTTTTTCATGTTTAATATAGTTTAAAACAACTATGGTTACCAATTAATCAAACGCAATTTAACATTAGGTATTACTATTTTTTATTCTAACTAAGGTTGTAAATCGTGTGTAATGGACAGTTAACATCAGTTATACCATTAATATACAATGCATTCCAAATACACTCTTCTAAAATAAAACAAATGTGTCTTGTTACACTCATTTCTCGATAAAAAACAATTGCTCTAGGGGCTGTTCCATTGGGCGCCCCCGTGTTCTGCGTTTCAATACACTAGTAATCTCCTGAGAAACAGTTACGTCATATAAATTGCACTGTATGACATCAAACGTTCTCAGCTTGTTCAAGATGCTTATTAATGTTATATGTACTGATACATATGATGGGTTTATATCGTGTGTTCACGGTTTGGGAGTATGGCAAGTTTGCTGTAATTAACATTTCATTCAAATTACTGTTGAGTTTGTCTTCGTGACGTATATTTACCAAGTGACGTCATGTAAAGTGGCGCTTACAACGGATGAAATATACGCGGGGAATTAATGGAACAGCTGTGTTTTATCGTAGAAAGACATACAGCTGTCTCTCTTCTTTGTGTATATGAAAGACTGTGGAGGTCGTGTTAGAATTGCCGTTAAAACACGTTCAGTCATTCAGTTGAGAAGACTGAATGACTGGTTGTCATTCCAACAGCAAATCAGAATGGCCGGTTTTCATTTTAAAAATCAAATGTTTATTTAAGTTTTTAATTCTACATGTAGATCTTTCATTGTTGCCATTTCCCTACATAATGAAACTATTACCGTATCACAATATAATTCTGCTTACATGTACGTCGTTAGATATATATATATATAATGGTATTTTGAGGACCAGTGAGTTAACATATTGTTCTACAAGCATTTCCTAAAATAGGTAATTGCTTTGATTATAGGTTTGTTTGTTTATTTATTTATATTTCAGTTACACTATTCGTTGTTGTTTTTTCCATGACTTCAAAACCGTATCCTTATGCTTAACAGCAGGCCATATGTCGAAGACATGTGAAATATTGTTATATACTACAAGCATTTTTTGAGCTTTAAAGAGTTTCAATAACAGAAATGTGTATATGGTAGGAATCTGAAATGTTTATTTTAAAAATTGTCACATCAGCCTTGTTTGAATCAATGGAGGCTAATGCGTAGCCGAAACAGGAAAAATATGTTTAAAATATAAAGATAAAGTTTAGAAACAAATTAAAAAAATAAATTCCTGCAGATTATTTCCTATGAATATATTTTTTTAAGTTGATACATAGTTAAAACTATCTTTTGTAAACACGTTATATCTTTAAAACACAATCGGTCGCATACTTCGTTTTTGAGATACCATAAGGCAAGTATATGATCAGTTTTTCATTTCAGTTAAATCGTCTGTGATTTTAGTAGCTAATTCGTGCAAAATTCAAGAAAATCAAACAATTCAAATTAAATAACATGAGTTTTATTCAGTCTCAATGTATATTATCCTAGTGTATGTACATATGAATAAAAATCAATGATGTATGCCGAAGTAGAGTGAAATATTACTCCGAAACATTTCGGAAAAGACATAATCCTATAAAATATATTTAAAAAGCTTTTGTATTGTTTGAAATGATCGTTATATTTAAGTTAATGAAATAGAACACAATTTCGCTGTAATAGTTTTTGAGAAATAAAGCCTAGTTTAGCCCTGAAATATCTAACAAAAAAAAGAGTAAAAAGTCTTGATCTATTAACATTCCTTTTTCATATTTAAATGGATTCTTCATGCGTAAAAACATAACACGATCTTCAAAACAATAATAAAATTATATCAGTTTTAGGTTAATTCTTACCTTTTAGACAAGAAATTAATGCCGTAGTATGTAAGCTATAGCGACTAAACACAACACCTCTCTTTATGATCTGTGGCAAATAATGAATTATACTTGAATTCAGTGCATCAACACATGTCTTCACGATAAACATAGTCAATTGGGTTCATACTTATACAATTTAAGGAAACATACATAAAATAAATTGTGAAGGAAATAAAAGTTAAAATAGTCGCTCTCGGACATGTGTATAAAAAACTGTATGAAATGACCCTAATCTTTAAATACTAATGGGGTTGGGGCAAATTTAGAGAGTATTCAGTACCCACGGCCCGGGGGTTAAAATAGTATTCAGGACTCGGGTTATCCATGTTAATAGTATTCAGTACTCGGTTCTAAAATGAAGGAGTATTCAGTACTCAGCTCTAAATTAGAGTATATCCAGTACTCGGGGGAGTGGGGGAGTGGGGGTGTTCCACCCACATTAATCTCAGCCAAATATATTTCCGTTTCACAGTATTCTTAAAATACACTGTGACTCCTGCGACTGAAGAAACCGACGTTGTGTTTTAATTGAGAAAGAATATTGAATGAAAAGAAAATATGTCAGGACAAAGATCGTCTTATTCTAATCACAAGACTGCATAATTGTTTATTAACAGTTTAGCTGTCTTTCACAAGAGAGTTATTAAAACAAATAATAAGTAAGAGATATTCGTATTAAGATGCAAACTTTTGAAGTTGAAAATGGACCTATGATTAAGCCTCGTCCATGGAATTTGTCGGACTATAATTATATATGTTAACTGCTCATGCTTATAAACATGGCATTTACTAATAATGGAATACTATATGTATCGAACCTAAAATGGTTCAGTCAAATGCGATGAAAGACAATGAACACCAAAATGTGTGTGTGCATGTGTGTGGGTGTGTGAGCGTGCGTGCGTGCGTGCGTGCGTGCGCGTGACTGTCTGTATGTATTTGGGGGATTTACCCTCGCGTTTAACAATAGTTTAGTCATATCTACTTTTAGCCTACTTGTACAAGTTAGTTCTATTCTCAGATTTATGGTGCTGCTACACTAGATTACCGCGCCATAGCAACATGACATGATACCCCACCCAGTCACATTATAATGACATCAGGCCGACCAGTCCTTGCACTACTCTTAAATGCTTTACTAGTACCATTTTTATAAGGTTGTTGGTATGACCCGGTCAAGAATTGAACCCACGACCTCCCGCATATGAGGCGGACGCTCTACTATTACGCTACTTTGCGGTCTGGTTAGTTATTTAATAATTCAGTAATATAGTAATAATAATAGTTTAAAACACAATAAAGTGTTTATGATGAAGCGCATATTTTTTTTCTTTTATTCAGATCGGAAAAGACTAAAAGACTTCAAGATAATAGGTCAGTCTGCCCTCGGTGCCAATGTAACACTCTATGATGATCATGGTCCTCAGATATACAGTTTTTTAACTATTTCTATCCCAGTTAATGACACACAGTTGTTTACATCTATAACGATAACAGTACCGTCGTCTCCGCTTACTCTTTGTGAGGTTGAAATATTTGCAGGTAAGTTTTTTTTTAAATGCGTTACTTCTCAGTAATTATTCATCAGTGTGAATATTTAACAGTATACTAATGTTGTCTCGTACATCTATGATCAATGGTGTGCACCGTTGCATTGTTAACACTATTTATCTGTTAAGCGTTTAATAGCCAAATATAGCGATCCTTTTGAGTATTTTGAGATTCTTACCGTCAAACAGGCACTTCTTTTAGACTTATGAAAACAAACAGTAATATATGTATTATGTACCATCGAATAGTTCGGTATCAGACTGATAACATTTACAACAATTAAACCTCTTCGGAAAGATGATAGTTTTTATAATCGTAAATGATATCATCATAAATATTAGTCTTAGCATACCCTCTTTACATATAATCTTGAAGTAATAATAATAATAATAGTAATAATAATAATAATAATAAATAAATAAAAGCATTGTATCACATTTTTTTATAAATTTAAAAGTGTGTTTATCTTAAGAGATGTGCGTTCAAGTTTAGAGCCTCGTCTACGATAAAATAAAGGAAAATACTGTTGATATAATATTTTTCAAACGAATGTGTTAGATGTCAGACCGGTGAAAGTCCACCCATTGAACGCAATGCAGATATGCCATTTTTGCAGATCAGTCAGTTGTTCAACTGTTCGCGTCATTTGTTGACACTATACGTATTTTGAAATCAACATATGTCAAAACCGCATCTCTACCTACCATCTGGGCTCACACTCTCCAATGACACTGTCCTTGACAAACACAGTAAAATACTTGCTATTCATGAAAACAGATATAGCACTTTAACATCAGATTAGATTTAACTATGAAATAAAAAAAAAACAGTCTTAAGGAAAACACATGCAAATTAGAATCTTTGGAAATTTCCATGGAACTATCCTCGGTCTCTTAGTTTTCGCACACTTAACGATATAAAGCGTTATATATTGGCGCAGTATCAGTCAATGTTGAAACTATTAGCAACAGAGGTAAGACTAGAGATAGACCGATATGTTCTTTTAAACACTGCAATATATTGTTGTTTTTTGTTAAATGCCTTTTATATAAATTTTGACAATAAAAAATATAGTCCACATTTTATTTTATTTTTTCATATCATTATATAAAATGTGTACATGCTTTATATATGTATGCAGACCTTGCAGTTAAAATATGGTCAACCAACTTCTTCTCGTGTTCTGCAGTTAGCAAGGGTGGAGGTCCTGATCTAGTGGTCTAAACAAACTGCACATCTAACTCGGTCATATAGGGTAGATTTCGGTACGCCGAGCTGCATCTCTAATTGAGATTTGTTTCATTACAGCCTTTCTGTAGGCCTCTGAAAGCCGTAGGGGAGTACAACCTATACTGGTTGTCCCTATTGGAACGTTGCTAAAAGAAACAGAAAACGATTTTTCAATAGTAATTCGCAGCTAGTTTGTTCATGGGTATAGCTTACAGTCGTATCATAGTCACATGACCGAACAGGTGCAAACAGCCAACTGTCAACACAGATTTTTTATGGAAAACGTTGAAGGAAAATGGAAGTTATTATAAACAAATCTTAAAATAATGCATTTATTTAATGATGACATAATACGCATAAATACTACCGCAATACGTCATATACGGGTGTGTTAGATTTCACAAGGTGAGCGAAAACAGAAGGTGCGACGATATATTAGCCTCTTACGACCCCGAAGTACGTCCTGGCTGATCTGACACCGTCAATGTCTGGCCGGTCTATCGTGATAATCACACGCCCTATGGACAGTCCACACGTGTGAAGTTTACGTGGCGTTGTTGAAGTCACACATAGCCGTGGTAAACTCACGTTTGGATGAAAATATATTTGTAACTGAAAATACTGTGTGTTTTTGTTTTTCTTAAGAAGTATATAATGAACAATTATATTCAAAAGGTATTTAAAACAAAATGTTTTCTTACAACGAACCGTTAAGGTCTCACATTTTGGCGAAATCACATCATTCTGTAATTCACAAAAAAAAGAATAGTATTTATTCTGCAGAAACTCCACACAGTGCTATATTACAAGTTTCCTGACCGTGCCCTCATTGATAAGTATTGGATTATAAGAAAACTGCGTAGTTTCTTATATGAGAAAAGGGCAATGCCAGGGACCTTCCCTTTTTTTTAAATCTTCTATCACCAACACACCTAAATACCAGTAAAACATATAATGCATATTCCCTTTTTCATCACCCCATAATCAGGACTGACCTCAAATGGCTTGATGCTTTGCTTATCTTCCCTGACCGTGCCCTCATTGATACGTATTGGATTATAAGAAAACTGCGTATATTTTCTTTACTTTATGACAATTAATGCTGTCACACCCATTATAACCAAACTCTTCTTATACTCTAGTCTTTATCCAATAGGAAATGCACCTATTGGCACCTAGTCATGAGTTACAAACTTTCTTCTCCTTCCTAGTCTAGCACAACTCCAAAATGTTACTTACATACTCATCACATGAGAGAAAGAAAAGTATTTAAATAATATCAATTTAGCACAGGAAACTGGAAACGCATTTCAGGTATTGCGAATTCCTCCTGCAGAAACATAAATTTATTAGGTATTCATTTATTCATTCATCCATTCATTTATCTGTTTACATTTTACGCATTTTTATGTTGTTCTTTCTGTTTATATAATTAAACACGTTCCTTTTGAAAATATGTGCAGTCCTGACTCATATTCCTCTTTATATGCTTAATGTGTTTCATCTCTTGACTACCTACACCTACTGTTCTAAACAAAATCTCCATCTGTTCTCCCCGAATATGCCTACCCAACATATTTTACATAATAAAATGTCTCTCTTAAGGATGTTGGCTGGCAAGTTTTGACATATTCAATTCTAATAATTTTATTTTTTAAATCATAGTTTTATTTGACAACATAATTGTTTCAGTTTTTGCATTATAGTAGATATGGATATAATGTAGGATTTAAGATGGTAATATATCAAATTTTAAGCAAAAACATTTTTTCATATTTTTTCCGTTATTTGTGATCACTTTTTGTTGTTAACAAAATAGGGGGTATGGGTAGCTCTGAGTAGAATTTTACCTTTTGCTATAGATAACATAAGAATTTTGCTTTCAATAGTGCAATACATATATAAAAGTAGATACAGAGCTAATTATATATTTGATCTCCGATGTCAAAATTGTTTGTATAGTATTTTACAGTGAACATATCAAAATAACTCCAAAATGTGTGTAATGTAAGGACCTATATTTTTTTTACTTGTTTTGAAAGATATGTCACAGGACCTTGTCATATACAAGTTTTAAAAAAGTTAAGCATTAGAACATACTTTTTTATCTTCAATTATGTTTTTATTAAAACAAAAATGGGTGGGGTACGGTCCATATATGTTTGCTTTTTTAAAGTAAAAAGACGAATGAGGATTACAATTGTTTGTGTATGTTTTGAAAGATATTTAAATATGTAATCGAAAATTAATGGTTGTTTTTCAATAAATGTAATGTTATGAAATAAAATGTGAAAATGTTCAATGACTCTATTTTTTCCTATTTTTAGTGAAATTTTGGAGTTTGAAATATGTGTCTTCTTCAAAGACGTCTAGTGGGGGAAAAAAAGCATGATGATCTACCCTTTTTCCGATAATTTTGTATCTAAATGACACCAAAGAAGCTATAAATATCAATTTTAAAAAATCTCAGCACTACGTCCTTTCCCAGCCAACCTCCTTAAACTGCTCGTTTACTTTATAACAGAACATCTCTCTGCTTATAAAATCATTATTCTGCTTATTTAAATAAACTTCTATCATTATATAAAACTGAATGACACGCATGTACTGCTTTTACACTTTTAATCAACTTCCGTGTTATATAAAACACAGTCTCGCCCATATTACTTATAAGGCTTTACTCCACTACAATTCTCATATAACAGATAACTCGCATGCATTTTACCCAAATCTTCCTCTTATATACAATAACGCCTTACATGCATTACGTATAACAAGTGCACTCAAATCTTCCTCTTGTATAAAATAAAACCTTGCATGCATTACTTATAGCAACTGTACTCACATCTTTCTTTTATATAATAATAACGCCCGCCTCACAGGCATGACTTATAACGATATTCTCAAATCTTCTTCTTATATAAAATAAAACCTCGCATGCATTACTTATAACAATTATACTCAAATCTCCTCTTATATAAAATAAAACCTCGCATACATTACTTATAACAATCGTACTCAAATCTTCCTCTTTTATAAAATTACACCTTGCATGCATTACTTATAGCAACTGTACTCAAATCTTTCTTTTATATAATAATAACGCCCGCCTCACAGGCATGACTTATAACGATATTCTCAAATCTTCTTCTTATATAAAATAAAACCTCGCATGCATTACTTATAACAATTGTAATCAAAACTATATCCTTTGATATAAAATAATGCGTCGCATGCATTACTTATAACAATTGCACTCAAATCTCCTCTTATATAAAATAAAACCTCGCATGCATTACTTATAACAATTGTAATCAAAACTATCTCCTTTGATATAAAATAATGCGTCGCATGCATTACTTATAACAATTATACTCAAATCTCCTCTTATATAAAATAAAACCTCGCATACATTACTTATAACAATCGTACTCAAATCTTCCTCTTTTATAAAATTACACCTTGCATGCATTACTTATAGCAACTGTACTCAAATATTTCTTTTATAAAATAATAACGCCCGCCTCACAGGCATGACTTATAACGATATTCTCAAATCTTCTTCTTATATAAAATAAAACCTCGCATACATTACTTATAACAATCGTACTCAAATCTTCCTCTTTTATAAAATAACACCTTGCATGCATTACTTATAGCAACTGTACTCAAATCTTTCTTTTATATAATAATAACGCCCGCCTCACAGGCATGACTTATAACGATATTCTCAAATCTTCTTCTTATATAAAATAAAACCTCGTATACATTACTTATAACAATTGTAATCAAAACTATCTCCTTTTATATAAAATAATGCGTCGCATGCATTACTTATAACAATTGTACTCAAAACTATCTCCTTTGATATAAAATAATGCGTCGCATGCATTACTTATAACAATTGCACTCAAATCTCCTCTTATATAAAATAATACCTCGCATGCATTACTTATAACAATTGTACTCAAAACTATCTCCTTTGATATAAAATAATGCGTCGCATGCATTACTTATAACAATTGTACTCAAATCTCCTCTTAATATATAAAATAACGCATCGCATGCATTACTATTGTACTCAAATGTATTCTTAATATATAAAATAATGCATCGCATAAAATACTTATAACAATTGTACTCAAATCTCCTCTTATATAAAATAACACCTCGCATGTACTCAAATCTCCTCTTATATAAAATAATACCTCGCATGCATTACTTATAACAATTGCACTCAAAACTATCTCCTTTGATATAAAATAATGCGTCGCATGCATTACTTATAACAATTGTACTCAAATCTCCTCTTAATATATAAAATAACGCATCGCATGCATTACTATTGTACTCAAATGTATTCTTAATATATAAAATATTGCATCGCATAAAATACTTATAACAATTGTACTCAAAACTCCTCTTATATTAAATAACACCTCGCATGTACTCAAATCTCCTCTTATATAAAATAATACCTCGCATACAATACTTATAACAATTGTACTCAAATATCCTCTTATATAAAGTAACGCATCGCATGCATTACTTATAACAATTGTACTCAAATATTCGTCTTATATATAATAAACGCCTACCATGTAACTTATAACAACTGTACTCAAATCTTCCTTTTATAAAAAATGCCGCCCCACGTGCATTTGTATAACGATTTTACTCAACAAAACACGTAAATATATAGCAGATGCCCGGTATGCATAATTTATAACGACTTTACTCTTTTCTGAAAGAACTCCTCACATGCATTGCTTATAATTCTATTCTTATAGAACAGTGTATCTTACTTATGGGAACTGTAAATCTGTTCTTATAACAAGACGTTTTGCCTGCATTTTTTAATATATTTGTTTTTTAACCCAGCATTCCATAATATATAACTCTTTTTTCATGCATTACATACGAAATTGCTTGTTCTGCGCTACCCTCACATAAAACTGAGAAAAATTACGATGCCTAGCAGGTATTAGGTAGAGTCAATTCCTATTCGCAAACAACAAATTACCAAATTTACAATTTACGCCTCACAAACATTGCTTTATAAGCTCTGACCGCATCTTTCCTCATACGTGTATCATGTTCTCAAAATAAACGTACTAGAGAATATTTTATTTCAATACAAGATTAAACAATCCATTGCAACTTAACTATCAAACTCTGAATTACATATTTACAAAATATACACATACAGTTTTCTGATTTCTAGCCCGTCCCCAACCTCCTAGGAATTTTCAGGTGCCTGGACCCGTTTTTTCCCTTTTGTGCTTTTGCCTTTTCATTTTCTTCCAACACAAAATGCAGTAATTTGACAAGATTCTCATGGCAAAGAAATATGAAAAGATCGGACAGGGAAAGAAGCATTCAAGGAGGACAGTCAACCACAAAACACCGAAACAAACACGCAAACAGACAAACAAGAAGGCAAAAGTAATAACAAATGCAAACGACATCACAAACACAAAAGGGTTGACAATAGGGCTACCGCATTGGAACGGTCAGTGGCAAAGTAGGCCACTGGGGGTTTAAATTGGTTCTAGAGTGGTGCACAGTTCGTACCCATAGGGATACCAACAATTTGTCTATGAACGGTGGTTCCATACCTGACGAAAATATTGTCTAATAGAAAGATGCGTGCTTCACAAACTTCATAGAAAGTCCACATAGTATAATTGTCTAAACTGCCGTTAGTAAAAAACGCTTTAATGTTATAACATGCCAAAAATATAGTATTTTCTCTAGCGAATGTTTTTTGAATAAGAGAAATTAGCTTGTCTTTAATGTGATGTGGTAAGGTTGTATATAGTGTAGAGAAGTCATAAGTGCTTATTGATGAAACTTGACCTTTATTAAAAACATTTATCAAGAACGTCTCCTGAATATTTTATTGACCAAAATAAATTAATCCCAGACTTTTCATAAGTTTTATCACAGTATAGTTTAACGTGATCTTTAACGGACTAAGATAAAAGTTTGGAGATGTTTGTTGTGGTGCAGGCACTAGAATTCGAAATAAAGCGAGCCTTATACTGATTTTTATGGAATTTAGGAATCCAGTACATTCCCCATCTGGCAAATATTCAAAACGTCCACCGAAATACTACTTCATTCCTCTAGTATCTCATCTTTCGATAACGTGGACATTACAACACCTTTTAATTTTCCCAAATCCGGGCTGTACCCCTACCTGTACTTAGTTAAAAAATTCAACTCCATCTTGCCACGGTCACGTCTAGTGAAGGACTGACCTCAAATGATGCTTTGCTTACCTTATTCGGGGCCCAGCAAGGAAACTTGTAATGGTACGTTGATGAATACTATATTTAAAAGGCATCTGTCTTTTCTTATGACGATATGTGTTTGTTTAAACCAGTCTTAATGGGTGTCTTGTCTATGAGCATCCATTTAAAAGACAAAAATATGCATATCAATTTGCAACTTAGAATATACGATATATAAATTAAAGCTACTATAGCTGTGTATACGGCTAGTGGACGTATACGTAAAGCAAATGGGAACGGTTTGTCGCTTGGTTACTACCAAATTCAAGTCGGTGAAATATGGATGGAAACCCGCATACAAACAGTATTATAGCGAACCTCTTTCATTTCCTTAACTCTGATCGACTAATTAACAACAAAAATACACTCATTCACTGACAATTAGTATATCCTGTGAGAACTTCGGACCCATGACGTTTGGGTTGGCAATCAAATGGCATATGTTTTAAAACTGGTTAATACTGTCAGTTAATAAATAGCGTCATTTTTAAACACCTTCGAAAACGTCTCCAGAAAATATAGATTGCACATTCCAACATTAGAATATATAATACGCTGAACATATATTGTTTATGTTTTGTTGAAATAACATCGAGAAATCCATAATCAAATGAAAATAGTTTTAAAATGAAAAGAAGGTTATCAGTTGTCTCTGTGGCCTAATGGTAAGGTATACGGATGGTCAATTTTTCGAGTTCGAATCCCGTGTTGAGCGAACTATTTTTCAATAATTAGGACGGTGATGATTTTTTAAATCGCTGTTGCTGCAATGGTTGACGGATTCAACATGTTGTCTTAGTATAAGTTTCACCCGTTATATTCGGGTTTACGACCATGTTTCACAAGCATGGTTTTTACAACTTCTCTTATTTGCCCACTAGCCTTTCATACAGCTAAAGTAGCTTTTAGCAGAAACACGTACTGTTCGAGTATACAGATGACGTGGTATTATCAAATTAAAATCGACTATGTAATAGTTTTAAGCGAAAACAAATCCGTGAACCTCGACGTGAACCTATTGTCGTCCATGATCAAGAAAAATAAACAATTCCTGAATCATGTTTCATTCCGAAGGCGTGTGCGATTAACAAGTGACACCGATGAGCACATATGGATGAGCATCGGAACGGAAGTCCAATGGTCCAGAGTTTTAGCCAGGTCTGGTTGCGCGTTGTTCTAGCCCAGTGATATTTACCTCATACCTTAACGTTGTCAGAACAACAACATCAAACAGACATACAGGTCTCACTACATACTTGTTTTATGTTCTTTTAGCTATTATGAATAAGATCTGTCCGAGCTAACAATTATTTTTTGGTGATTCGTTTATTAATGCTCACTAAAATACACGAAAACCGATTCGTTACCCGTATTATTTTCTTTTAATGTTAGTAGTGTCAGGCAGCGCACTGTTTTTGACGTTAACTCCACGGTGTGGACCTAAATTCAACACACATAAAGGTGCCATATGTTACTGTCAGTATCGTACCTAAAACCTAAAACGCATCCCTACATGTTTAGGCGAAACAAGCGTCCTACAATCACATGCAATGGAGCTAATTGTGTCGTGACACCTTCACTATTGTATGTTGTCGTCGATCACTGTTGCCGCCAAACATGATATGTTATACGTTGCAATAATATGAATAATAATAATAATAATAACTTAAATTACCAAAATTCCTACATTAATCATCTCATTAATTCGTAATGACGAAAACGCCTTTATAATAATATTACTTCAAGAAGGTGAAAATCATAAAACCCGTACATACATAATTATGCGTATTGAATTTTTTAAAACAGATAATAGGGGAACATGCATAATACATATCCGAAAGTAAATGCTAATGAAGTAATATATATTAGTTTTAATGATAATAGTTCAAGCCACTGCAACATATAGGGATACAAACCAGGTAAATTATTTTTCTCTAATTCGGTAAAATGTTTCAAGCTGTTTGGTGTTGTACAGATCAATGCTATAATAGTAATCGTCAAATACCCTGTTTATATAGATATATTAATAACGGACCGCATACTACAAGTATATGTTGAAAAACACACTATTCTGAAGCATACGACACGTCTCTGTCGAGCTTTCTAGAGGCAAGTGTCTTTTTTACTTGTATTTTGTATACTTTCTCACAAGCATGTCGACCACCAACTGCTCTCCCCAATGGCAAATACAATCCAGTACAGGATGGTTATGGTTTCGGTTCAGTGATAACTGTGACATGTGACAATGAGTACATGGTATATGGGAATAACCAATTGACATGCCAAGGGGACGGACTATGGGGTGAAACAGAACCTAAGTGTATCGAGAATAAATGCTACAACCTTTCGGACGTAAGTAACGGTAACTATACATATAATGGTAGTGCCTACTTGTCAGGAAAGCCAATTCTGGGAGATGTCATTACTGTAGTTTGTGATATAGGATATGAACACATATTAGGATCGCTTCAAAGAACATGTACCTTAAATGGGACCTCATCACCTAACGGTATTTACGCAGCGTGGAACGGTACACCTCCTACGTGTAGTTTAGTTACGTGTCCTTGGCCTATAACATTTTCTGGAGGACATTATGACTCACAAACACAAAACACAGACGCAAGCAATTTACCATATGGTACAGTTGTACATGCCGCGTGTGACAACAGTTTGTTCAAGTTTATTGGAGAGAAAAATAGGACATGCGGAGAAAACAGTACCTGGAGTGGAGTAGCACCGTCATGTGGTAAGCTATACTTATTCAACTCGACACTAGCGGTACTTACGTAAATTAACAGTGTTTTGTTTTAAAGATAATTTAACAAATTTAAACAAATTTAGGTTACTAATGTTGGCAATTCTAGAGACCGGTTTGACTCTTTCTTTACAGAAACGAAATCTAAATTATTTAAAACCAAATTACTACATACAAAGTGTCTTGGTATTGTGGAGGTTTAAACTCTTTTTTTATTCCCAATATTTCATTCTGACAGCAATAAACTGCAGTTATTCCAATTAAAAAACTGAATTAGTGAAACTTTTTTTTAAAAATGGTAGATATTTAATGTTGTTATATGTATGCTTTAGATAAATTAAATATGAATTTATTAACTTTCCGTATACGTTTTAATTCTAGAGAACAACTCGCATTGATTAATAGTTTAACCTAGTATGAAGCTGATAATGGAGGTTTTAATAATGTGTTGAAGTTACTTCTCATGAACAGACTCAATAAAACCGAGTCTGCTGCTTTATTCTCTTAATTGAGTAAACCCTTATTTATAACGTTTCGAAGTTCTAACATGTGTTTATAAAGAATGCCTTAAATAATAGTAAATAGTATCGAGTCTCTTTGAATTGCATATGCACAGTTTATTGACAAAGAGTTGCAAACAAATTCAAACGGTAAACAAATTAAAATTATATATATTCTCTGCTGGCATATAAATTCTAGAATATCTTTTGCGATGACAAGTATTCCTTTGTCCGATCCTTCGTCTGTCAGTCGTCCATCTATAAACTGTTTTTAGTGAGCCCGATATCATTGTATATCATTGTATAACTTGTGTAACTTGGATAGAGCTTGTAAGATCTGCCAGGTGTTATTGAACCAACCAGATGTGTTCACAAATATCTGAGTTATGACCATTGAATTGCCACATTAGCTGGAATTATTTTTGTTACCACAACAGTAACTTAATTTTCATCTGATAGTCATAAAATACGTTGTTTATCTATTATAGTAAAATCTAATTTCTGGTTAGTAGACATCGCGTAACGCTGTTATAGACAACTTGAAATGTGAACTGTAAAGTGGTAAATATGAAGATTAAAGTGAACTATAGAAACAAGTATACAAAATACATACGTGTTAACTGTAAACCGTAAAATGTACGAAGTGTGAACTGCTCAGTTTGCAGTACGAACGGTGAATGCTTCATTTGTCCTTCGTAACCCCCAGCGGTAGTTTTTGCCATTGACATTCCCAATTGAAAACCCTTAAATATTTGTGATGACCCATTCTTTACTTCTTTCATAGGTATATATATTTCATGTACTTCTTACATCGATTAAATTTAAAACTATGAGCAAAGTATGAGACACCACAAACAAACAAGGATTGACAATAGTGGTTCCGCCTTTAAACGGTTAGTGCAAAAATACCGTTGACCTGGTTAAACCAGGTTCTAGGGTGCACCGAACCTCACGTTTGTCCTATTGTAATCCCAATAAAACGGGAAGTCCCCACCAGACTATATTCTCTAACAAACTAGGCTGTAATAATAATAGGCCATATAAGTATAACACAACGATGCTATGTTTAGAGTTGGCACAATTTATTGAATCTTAAACGTTTGTGACACTCTAGAGTTGGCACAATTTATTCAGTCTTAAACATGTGTGACCCTCTTTGATGTTTTCGAAATAATTCCTTAATTTAAGTATGTGTTAATTTATGTTATCTTGAATTGGCCCTACAGCAATGTCTTCTAAATATTTGTTTTTAAAGGGCTTCAGGGTAATTTAGATCATAGCTATGAGATTTATACAGTATTATATAAGGACTGTCTACATCATCTAAATCAGAGATATGTAAATATGTTTTCTTCCTGTGACACCCTAATATGAACTGTATCAAATATATTAGTTGCCTTGTGTAATGAACCTAACGTAACCAACGGGCACTACGAACGGAATGGGTCTACCACACAATATGAACAGGGACAACATATCAACATCACATGTGACGTCGGTTACATGATAAGTGCTGCAAATTCACAAATAACTTGTGGTGCAAACCATCTGTGGAATGGTGGAGATGTAATCTGCAATGGTAAGTTATTCTAAAATGTTCTAATTGCATTATAAGATTCCCATAAGTGTTAATACATTTTCAGTACAGCTCATAACTATGATATTGCATATATCGTGATCCAGTATCAAAAGATAAAAACTATAAAAGGTAATGTTTGGTCCAAATAAGGTAATCAAATACTCGGTTTTACACGCGAAGTTATTGTGTATAGGACCTCACGGTCTTTGTTTAAAATGTTTGAAACATATTAAGCTGACCTAGCATCTGCAAGGGTGGGGATGATGACAGTGAGCATGACCTATAAGGGAATAGTCACAACCCCTTACAATCACCAAACAATGACACTATGACCGTTCCTGTTTTATCCTGGAACATTGAAATCATATATTATAAACAATACTGCTTTTTTATGTTATGCTAAACACGTTGATTACATAGCATGTATACATGTAACAACAGGAAAATATACAACCCAATATTGATAGACAGTAATTATAGTCGATAATACTATATTTTTATTTCGATCTTTTTGTGGTGGTAACAACATTATAATATATCAATACACGACGTTCTGGAACAGATCTAGTATACATGGTAAAAGACCAACAAGGTTTAATAGAGATAATACAGAGAAGGCGCGTAGGCGAATGAGTGAAAAATTAGTGAAAAATAAAGCATCCCTCTCATGAAGTTGCATCTTGCCCCGTTTGAATCTGAATCTCACCATAAAATGGTTAATAAATGGTGTATATTATATTTTGGGTTATACTCCCATTTCTTTAAAAGGAAGTCTAAGTATTTCATAGAAATATGATGACATAATTAAACAATTGTTCAATTCCTAGAAATTATTCTATTCTCGAAAGACAGGTTATACATTGTAAGATGCGTGGCATTTCATTCATATTTAAGACATCAGGTTTATTTTCAAAATGTGAATAAGTAATGTCAATACGGAATTTTTAAAGCATCAATGATATGATTTGGATGGTGTTTTTAAATGATCATTTCACAGGCAGTACATGTATCACAAGAAAATATTGTTCAATGTTGATATATGAATACATTCATATTTTAGGTTGTCTTTCAAACTGAGCATGACGTTAACTATGTTAGAGATTAATAAGGCTGAGGGAAACCAAATAATTCATGGTTGTTTCTGTGAATAATGAGTTTTAAAGAATTCATTAATTTTCAGCAATCAAATCAAATACTAACGAACAGCAAGGAGGATCGGCTGCTGCTATAGGTGGATCCATAGCGGGTGTCATTGTACTTATTGCCATTGGTGGAGTTTTGGGCGTCATGATCTATCGTAAAAGGTATGCTGAAAAGAGTATGTGTCACAGGATGACCTTAGTGGTTGGGCTAACTCAGGAAAGAATCAATGACGGTGAATGCATTTACATAAGTTTAATGCAACTTTTAAAATATGTTTAATATATATACAATTATCTAAAAAAAACAAGCGAATACACAAATGAACTATGAAAAGAATGTTCTCCTGAACGTTTAAGACGTTCTTAGTATTGTTATAAATACTGAATGTCTAAGACACTAAAGTGTTGTTAAAGCTATAACAATGTTGATCTAGCGCGATAACTGTGATGCGCGAGAGCTCATGAAGATGATGATGCGCGAATTCAATGGATGATTGTCATCAAATGCCTTCTGTAAGGGTTGATGACGCGATGCAATGATAGTTAATCTCCACTGAGATTGTGAATGATATTCCTCCAGTGAGGACTGGTAACGGGCCCACCTTGTGTCCCGGGGGTTGTCGTTAGTAAAACCTGGCTGCGCAGGTACGGGGACCGTCTCCACCGCTTGTAACGTTAGTCGTGGAAGCTTAGCTCCACTCCTGGATATCCAAACCTAGATGGCTTACTCCAACCCTGGATTGCTTATATCCTGGATGGCTTATATCCTGGATGGCTTAGGCTGTAATTATACATACGTTTTAGATGTCGGTTGACAAACATAACAATCTTGCATAATTACCATTACCCAAACAAATCATTATTCAATCAATATATGTAAGCTGTACTAATGATGAGTAGCAATGTATACATATTCTACAACGCCATGTATACGCTATGTACGTCGCTGTTAATCAATGCCCCTAATACATGTAATATAAACATGATCAAATTACTCATATATTACACTCACTGAGTTATGCATGCACGCATTTATTCTTGTCACTCATCTCATTGTTGACTAATGTTAACAATCGTGTATTACAATCACCGAGTTATACGCCAACGTTAACTAATGCACCTATTATCCACTGTTATCAAATTAATATTGTTTTACAATTAATGATCAATTACAATAATTACATCTAATAAAGTAACTTCAAAATCATATGCTAGTCTAAAGTTATGTTTGAGAAACATCAATGCTAACCGGATGTCGTAACCGCCAAACAAGATGGCGCCGCCCACTGAATACAAATATACGATAAAAGTTTAATAAAACTACTAACCACATGTTGCCTGTGAAATTTGCCGTCCAATCTCTGTTCCAACAAAGTACTTTCGATGATCCCGGCGAAAGCTAGAAGACAATGGGTTTTATAGCAAACATTACGCCCAAATCATTATTTGCCCCGTTCAGTCCGTGACAAACGTGGCTAAATCTACAGTATTGAATCTACACGCGAGGCCCTTATACAATTTTGCCGTTTAAGGAAAATATACCTATACGTTTACATGCATTAGCACAAAACTAAACTTATGACACGGCCTCTCTGGCGGCCACTTAAAATGTGCACGCTTTTACGTGTTACATGAATAGATCATGAATATTGTGAAATTGTTTCACCTCGAACAATAGATTTTGGGTGTAACCGATACAAGAGCTATATACGACCAGTACGCTCTACCCGTGACATTTTGTGACAACATCTCCCCACTTAAAGAAAGTGCTACACTTTTAAAATTCAACAAAATGATAATTAATATTTACACGTTAAGAAACTATCAATTCTTCTGAGCAAACGAGCGACAACACGTACAAGCTGATCGCTCAATCGCTTGAGTATGTTAACTATTACCACTGCAGTTATAACCTAACTATAACATGTAATTACAATTTCAACACTATTCTACAATTGTACACTACCCTGTCGTAACATATACTACTATTGTACAATACACTGCAATACACTATTGTATTAAACCGGTCATTATGTGCGGCGACTTAAATAGTCTGCCCCAATATTGTCCTTTCCACGGATTGCTTTAATTTTCATCCGGTAAGGCTGCAGAGTCAGTGCCCACCTCATTAACCTACTGTTAGCTACCTTAGCTTTATTCATATAAGCTAACGGTTGGTGGTCAGTCTCCAGGACAAATTCCTTACCAAAAACATATCGGTGGAATTTATTGACACCCCACACTACTGCAAGACACTCCCTTTCGATAACAGAGTAGTTACATTCCCGGGGTAATAGTTTCCGACTTGCGTAAGCCACGGGGAGACTACACCCATCTTGCTCTTGCAGTAGGACTGCACCCACCCCGATATCGGAGGCATCCG
Organism: Cyrtodaria siliqua; assembly: GCA_037043455.1. Classification (NCBI taxonomy): domain Eukaryota; kingdom Metazoa; phylum Mollusca; class Bivalvia; order Adapedonta; family Hiatellidae; genus Cyrtodaria; species Cyrtodaria siliqua. The sequence goes on from JAWPHD010009533.1 coordinate 73,901, forward strand.
TTCTGAGGATAAACTCCTGGTCAAGTTCAGGTAATTTTAGTATTGGGGTTTTGACCAGACTCCCCTTTAAAGAGACAAAAGCTCGCTCCTGGCTTTCCCCCCAAGTTATCCTATTGGGTTGACCTTTCTTTGTCAAGTCTGACAAAGGTGCAGCTATAGCCGAAAAGTTTGGAATAAACTTCCTGTAAAAACCCGCCAACCCTAAAAATGACCTAACTTGTTTCTTTGTCTCGGGTCTTGGTGCTTCCTGAATTGCCTTAACCTTGTCGGGGTTGGGTTTCAATTTCTGGTCCCTCCCGACAACATGACCCAGACAATCTATATCTGCGTAACCTATGTGACACTTGCTAGGTTTTGCAGTCAGTTTAAACCGGCGTAGCCGTTCCAACAGATTACGTAGAGCCTTCATATGGTCTTCAAATGTTGTTGTAAACACCAGGATGTCATCTACAAAACTGTCTGTGTTGGACAAATCCTTCAGGACTTTCCTCATTAACCTACAGAATGTTGCTGGGGCGTTTACGAGACCAAAGGGCATGACCTTGAACTTAAAAAGTCCTTGCGAAGTTTCGAAGGAGGTCATCTCTTTAGCTCGGTCTGAAAGTGGGACTTGCCAATAACCTTTACTGAGGTCTAACTTGGAGAAATACGAATATCCCGCAAGTTTAGAGAATACCTCCTCAATATTAGGCATTGGCTCTGCATCAAAGATGGTACGTTTATTGAGCTGCCTAAAATCGATGCAGAATCGAATTGACCCATCTTTCTTCTTAATAAGTACGACTGGGGATGAAAATGGGGCGTTTGAAGGTTCGATGACACCCAATTTCAACATGTCTTTCACCTCCTCATCAACAATTGATCGGGAGTGAAATGGAATGGGATACCCCTTAATTCTAATTGGTTCCCCTGATGTGAGTACAATATCATGTTGCACTCCATCTGTCTGCCCCGGGTTTTCGGACAAGACATCACTGAACTCCGAGAGTAAACTACCAATCTCTCGTTGCTGCTCTACACTAAGCATGCCCGATATGTCTACATCGGCTGCTCTCTCCCTACCTACACTAGTGGGAAAATACATGGGACTAGTGTCCTCACTACTGTCTTCCTCACTATCCTCAATAACTGCAACATTAACTACGGTTAACACCCCTTGTTGCACATTATCGGTTCTACTGATATACTCTTTCAGCATATTCGCATGAAAGGTCTTTAACTTTCCGTTTATCTCGATACGGTAATCCATAGTGTTCACTATCCCTCTAACGTAAAACGGACCTTTCCATTGTAATAACAACTTGTTATTGTCGGTCGGGAGTAACAGTAACACCTGGTCATCTATCTTAAACTTCCTAGCTCTAGCTTTCTGGTCATAGTACCGTTTATACTTGGTACTTGCCTTAACTAACTGACTTTGAGCTATCTTACAAGTCTCCTCTAGTTTCTCCTTCAGATCTAAAACATACTGATATGTAGTCTTAACCTCATCACTATCTACTTCACCTGCCCACATCTCTCTAAGAATCCTCATGGGACCTCTAACTGACCTACCGTACAATAACTCAAACGGAGAGAATCCTAAACTCTCTTGTGGTACCTCTCTAAATGCAAACAATAAAGCATTGAGATACTTGTCCCAATCTGTGGGTCTCTCGGTACACATACGCCGTAACATTTGCTTTAACGTCCCGTTAAATCGTTCGACTAACCCGTTACACATAGGGTGATATGGTGTTGTCATGATTTGACGCAAAGACAATAACCTGCTTACTTCAGCCATAAGTTCTGACGTAAACTGTGACCCACAATCAGTCAGCATTTCCTCTGGTACACCTAGCCTACTGAACATATCAACTAATGCCTCAGCTACTCTCTCAGTTTCAATTGAGGGCAATGCTACTGCCTCCGGATACCTAGTTGCATAGTCTACCATGGTTAAAATGTACCTATTTTTCCTATCCGACACTGGAAAAATTGGTCCAACTATGTCTACGGCTACCCGCTTAAATGGTGTATCTATCAGTGGCATCTGACCTAAATGTACTTTGGTCACTCGACCTTTTGGTACTGTCCTTTGGCATACATCGCAGGACCTACAATACCTAGTTACATCTCCACTAACGCCTGGCCAATAAAATTCTGCCAATACTCTATCTGACGTTTTCTTTACGCCTAAATGACCTCCCATAATCGACTCATGAGCTACCTTAAGCACTGTCGTTCTATACTGGGTAGGTACCACTAATTGGTGAAACTGTCTACTACCACTATCTTCAAATTCTCTGTACAATAACCTATTCTTATGTACAAACTTACAACTACCGGACCCTTTACACTTCTTCACTACACCATCCTTGGCCTTCACCTTACAAGGACCTAATGACTCGTCTTGAGTTTGTGCTTCTATAAACTCCGCTTTAGATATGTCACCTACGGCTGCAGGAACCTTTAATTTTCTATAAGCCTGAGCTTGCTTCTGAACCTGCGCTCTAGTCTCTACGGCATTACTTATGCTACTTCTAAAATCGGACATTACCGGAAGTGCTGAACCATCTATGTTCCCTATCGTTAAATCATACATCGGGTCGTCCATACATAGTGCCTCTGTAGTCCCTTTAAAGAAAGGTGTATCTACATCTATTCTCGCTATTGGCACGTGCTCTACCGACTTATTTAGCAACATACACGGTGACTGTTTACCTACCAACTGGTCATCCGTAACTAAACTACGCCTAACTACCACACCTGTACAACCTGTATCCCTCATTACAATTACGTCCGTGCCATTCACTCTACCATCTGCCGTTGGAAGATTTGCATACGGAAAGAGACATGTTCCGATCTTCGTCATTACACCATCCGCTTTAACACAACAGCTACTACTCTCGGTTTTAATAACCGGACTATTACTACCTCTGCCTCTACCTCTACCTCGGTTTTGACCACCTCTACCTCTACCGAAATTCCATGGGTTGTTAAAACCTTGGTTCTGATTCCCTACATTGTTGTCCACTCTACTATTTTCACTGAAATTGTCTACGACAGCGGACACTTTCACCGCTTTCCTACACTCATGTGAAGCATGATTCCCATTACAGTGACGACAACGAATAAAAGGTCTACCTATGTTACCACTATTGCTACCTCCTCGAGAACCCATCGAACTACCTCCACCTCTATAGTTTCCACTCTGGCCTTTCTGTTTATGATCGTCCCCTTGCCTATCTCTAAAAGTTCTGTCTTTCGACACTACATTATGAGCTCCACCTCTAGCCTCGGCAAACTGATCTGCTTGTGTTGCCATTTCTCCTACACTAGCTAATTTTCTTTCTTTCAGAAATAAGAACAGATCTCTACTACAAACATTGAATAGCTGGTCCCGCAACAAGAAATCTATGAGGCCCTGATAAGTCTGCGCTACCTTTCCTAACTCTAACCATCTATCTAAGTAATTTCTAGATCTACTAATAAACTGAATAAATGACTCGCCTTTCTCAGGCAGACAAGCTCTAAACCGCTTTCTAAAACCTTCTTCAGTTAACTCAAATCTCTTTAAAAGAGCATCCTTTAACTTGTCGTAGTCAAGAGCATCTACACTAGGTAATCTAGAAAATACATCTAAGGCCTTGCCTCTCAATAACGCACTTAAATGAACTGCCCACTTATCTTTGGTCCATTCCTGTAACTCAGCATAACGCTCGAACCGTAACAAGTAACTGTCCATGTTATCTTTGTCAGCATCAAAGTATGGTAACTTCGAACCTTTTAACTTCCCAGAATAACTATCTTTCCCTACAGTTCCACTGTCCTTACTATGTGTCTTAGCTGCTTCCAACTCTAAAGCTAACTTATGATCAAACTCTTTTTGCTCCCTTTCCATTATCATCTTAGCCTTAGCTAGTCTACCATCTGTTTCGAACCTCTCATGTTCTAACTCTTGCTTCTCCCTTACTATTCTACTTTCTAATTCTACCTTCTCTTTATCATCATCTCGCTTCTCTTTAGCTAATCTACTTTCGAATTCTAGCTTCTCTTTAGCTAACCTACCTTCTAATTCTAACCTCTCCGTGGCTAGTCTACTTTCTTCATCTCGCTTCTCTTTCGCTAATCTACTTTCGAATTCTAACCTATCTTTCTCAGCATCTCTTTCCTTAAGTCTAAATTCCCTTTCCCTAGCCTGTTCGTCTTTAACAAAGGTTCTAAGCTCCTCACCAGCATAACCTAACTCCTTACCCATTTCCGTAAGATCCTTTATGGACGTCATGTCTATGGACATTGTGAACTACACACTACAATAATTACAATACACACGTCACTAATAATTCTACTCGCCTAACTACTAATGGTAAGTCACTGTGTCCTCAGTAAATACCTGGGCATCATCATCGGACAAGTTACATACACATTTGTACTAGCGCTAACTCCTAACGGTTATGTATAGATAGTATCTAGCTTCCACAAAACATATACACTACATAAAATATCTATATTTGATATTGGACATAACCTTAAACAATCATAGAAATGTGCTTAACATGTACATGTATATTTACTTCTCCCATCAATATAAGTATACTCGAGTGTCACAACATGAGTAGAACGTCTTGTTCGCCAACCTAATTGGATACTATGTGTATATCAAGGGAGGTAAAACAAACACCCAAATTATTGAGCAAAAGTGCCTCAGACCCACTCGTGTAGACCACTGCGACCTCGCGCCAAGGAAAGAACGGACAAAACAACAGTTTGGACTCACCCTACCCTTGTCGTGTCTTGACTCTTCTTCCAAGCTTTGGCCGTGATCGTCGACAGCCGCCTTGATGGATCAGAGGGTGGTACACAATTCTAAAATAATAAGTAGAGATTTAGTATATCATAATAAAGATCACTTATTGATTCTTTCCCTCCGTAGTCGCCCAAAATCCCACTTCTGACACCAGTTGTCACAGGATGACCTTAGTGGTTGGGCTAACTCAGGAAAGAATCAATGACGGTGAATGCATTTACATAAGTTTAATGCAACTTTTAAAATATGTTTAATATATATACAATTATCTAAAAAAAACAAGCGAATACACAAATGAACTATGAAAAGAATGTTCTCCTGAACGTTTAAGACGTTCTTAGTATTGTTATAAATACTGAATGTCTAAGACACTAAAGTGTTGTTAAAGCTATAACAATGTTGATCTAGCGCGATAACTGTGATGCGCGAGAGCTCATGAAGATGATGATGCGCGAATTCAATGGATGATTGTCATCAAATGCCTTCTGTAAGGGTTGATGACGCGATGCAATGATAGTTAATCTCCACTGAGATTGTGAATGATATTCCTCCAGTGAGGACTGGTAACGGGCCCACCTTGTGTCCCGGGGGTTGTCGTTAGTAAAACCTGGCTGCGCAGGTACGGGGACCGTCTCCACCGCTTGTAACGTTAGTCGTGGAAGCTTAGCTCCACTCCTGGATATCCAAACCTAGATGGCTTACTCCAACCCTGGATTGCTTATATCCTGGATGGCTTATATCCTGGATGGCTTAGGCTGTAATTATACATACGTTTTAGATGTCGGTTGACAAACATAACAATCTTGCATAATTACCATTACCCAAACAAATCATTATTCAATCAATATATGTAAGCTGTACTAATGATGAGTAGCAATGTATACATATTCTACAACGCCATGTATACGCTATGTACGTCGCTGTTAATCAATGCCCCTAATACATGTAATATAAACATGATCAAATTACTCATATATTACACTCACTGAGTTATGCATGCACGCATTTATTCTTGTCACTCATCTCATTGTTGACTAATGTTAACAATCGTGTATTACAATCACCGAGTTATACGCCAACGTTAACTAATGCACCTATTATCCACTGTTATCAAATTAATATTGTTTTACAATTAATGATCAATTACAATAATTACATCTAATAAAGTAACTTCAAAATCATATGCTAGTCTAAAGTTATGTTTGAGAAACATCAATGCTAACCGGATGTCGTAACCGCCAAACAAGATGGCGCCGCCCACTGAATACAAATATACGATAAAAGTTTAATAAAACTACTAACCACATGTTGCCTGTGAAATTTGCCGTCCAATCTCTGTTCCAACAAAGTACTTTCGATGATCCCGGCGAAAGCTAGAAGACAATGGGTTTTATAGCAAACATTACGCCCAAATCATTATTTGCCCCGTTCAGTCCGTGACAAACGTGGCTAAATCTACAGTATTGAATCTACACGCGAGGCCCTTATACAATTTTGCCGTTTAAGGAAAATATACCTATACGTTTACATGCATTAGCACAAAACTAAACTTATGACACGGCCTCTCTGGCGGCCACTTAAAATGTGCACGCTTTTACGTGTTACATGAATAGATCATGAATATTGTGAAATTGTTTCACCTCGAACAATAGATTTTGGGTGTAACCGATACAAGAGCTATATACGACCAGTACGCTCTACCCGTGACATTTTGTGACAGTATGGAAGGTCGTCAAACACGAACACGAACAAGATGAACATAAAACAATATGTCTAGGTGGAAACATTATATTGGCTATTGAACGGCACTTTAGAACTAGATAGTCCTTACTGACGGAAATATGTTAACAACCAGTGCACAACCTCGATCACTTGAAGCTTGTTAAGCCTTTCAAAATAAGAAGAGATACAAAAATCAAAAAGGAAATGTAGCATTCACAGAACGCAGTTCACCAGATATGCATAACTACCCCAGATTATCATAGTCTTGTTTGAGTCGTACGAGTCGTACGGCGGCGTTAAAATATCTCCCCGTCAATTAAATCGATATTGTTTCTTTTTCAGCCCATCCAGGTGATTGTATAAGGTTAATAATATATTGCCAATAACCGGGTTTCTCCATAGAGGTTAGAGCGTTGATACATTAGGTGTTAAAGACTCTTCGAGTCCCGTATTTTTACACGAGCTTGTTAACATCTGTTAGATAAAACATCTAAAGACAAAATATACAAAAATCGTCACATTCGCTATTGTCAACCCTTTAAGGTTTGTGATGTCATGGACCTTGCCTTTATTCATCCTTGTAATTGATGTTTATTTTTCTATTCTTGTTTTTGGTTGACTGAATGCTACATTTCCTGTTCGACTGTTATATCTACTTCGTTCGGAATAGTTTTCATATGCAGGTTGCACTGAGATGTTATATTTAACAAGTAGAAAATACGTTCTATATTACTGAGACCTACTTGTAGCGGACATAAGCTACCTTACATGTCAATTTCATAGTTGACGAATTAAGGACATATTTCCCATCGCTACTTGGTCATTGAAACAGCATGGGAATCTTGTTTATTTACTGACTGCATGCTCCATGACCGATCAACTCTGGTATATAAATTGAGGCCCGCCTGTAGGTTTTTCTTTGTGTTACATTGTTATATTAGATATTGTCTTGGGTAAGAAAAGCTAAACACAACTTTGTAATTTAGAAAAGCATATTCATAATTTAGCTAGTTTAAATACAAAACTTGTCTGATATTTCTTTATTGTTTCTAGAACAAGAATGATAGTCAAGCATTAAATGAACAACTTTCTGTTGTGTGTTTATATTTTACTGCACACAAAAAAGGCTTTATTGGGTGGGCCTCCTAATCTGAATCAAAATTGAATATTACAATGTTCTAAAATTGCATGGCTAACTGTGATTTACAGGTTGACTGTCCTCCTTGAATGCTACTCTCCCTGTCCGATCTTTTTTATATTTCTTTAAGAAATTCTCTCCCCCACCCCCCCCCCACCCCACCCCATCCCACCCCCACCATCAACAATACAATAAGCTCGAAATATGTCCTTAATCACATACATTGAATGAAGTCACAGTATAATTATCTGATTCCAACTTGATCTACAATCGTCATGTATGCCATCTAAGGAGGTCACATATTTATATTTGTAATCCATTATTTAAAAACAATGTGTATGTGTATGTCACGGATTTCCATATAATCGAGCCCAGTAGTTTAATAATCTATTTATTACATTTTAAATCAATTTATGTATGCTAAACCTATATTTTACGCTTTATTGAACGTTATCGACGGATGACGTCGACGTCAGCAACACTTTACAGGACGTCATGAATTAAAGTCACAGTTTTACTTGTGTTCGGAGTTAGTTATTAATATTTAGCGATTATAAATATTCTTTCACTGAGAAATCCCAATCTTTCATCCATAAAAATGTAATAAACATGTTTTATTTAAATTATTATTGAGATCATTTGTATTAAATATCGTTTATTCAAAACATTTGAACACTTGTATAAAAGGTATTGAGCTTTCTGTACTTCTATAGTAACTATAAGTTGTTCGATTTCGCAGAAGAACTTCTATCAGCAAAGACAGAGTTTCCAAACGAAATGCAAGACGGACAACAAATGAGATATGCACTATTAATCCTGATAATGTGTATGTAAATATACAGGAAGCCGAGTCAGGTATGTATGGTATCACTATTTTAGAGTACCGTTTTAATATCTACAAACATTGCTTAAACAAGTTTAATACTATATGGAATACTCACAAGCATTATGTGTTTTTTAAACATTATTTTACAAGACCAAAATTAAAAACATAATCTTAAATTTGCATCATATTAACATAATATTCACAGTGTACTAACCAGATGTATATTTCATTTTCCGTACCGGTACTGCTTTCAGACAAACAACCTCGGAAGAGTAAACCATTATTAGCACCGAAGCCATCTTACAGCAATCAAGCTTTTCAGCAATCTGACCATGTCTACTACGGTTACCTTGATACAGACAAGCTGCCAGAGAGGGCGATCAAAGTGGAAGATTTGTCAGATATTGTCTTCACTGGTGATGCTGCCACAGAAACTTACAGAACACAATTTGACGTAAATGTTAATGGAAATATAATGGTTGTAGAAAGATAAAATCATTTATTGAACCCAACACAATTCCATACTATTTTTAGCTCAAACATTGAAATGTACCGTCTTGCTTGCTCCTAAACTATCGTGTCACTATTTATTACGGTATTTATGATGGATATGCATAATGGAAGAAGTTACGTTAGTTCAACAAGCGTACACAATGCTTATCGATAAATTAGAAATCTAGTTATTTCCTCAGAGTTCACATTCCTATCACTTTTTCGTGAATGCGATTTTTATTTTATTATACCGAAACCAAGGATTTTAATCGATATGTACGCGCACCTAAACTGCGCATGTGATATTGATTTAACTATATCCCCGTGATTTAATATCACCCTGCAATATTACCCTCACGACAGGTAAAATCCTTCATATTCTACATAGTGGTTACATTTGAAGCATATAAGATAAATGCAAGTACAATCGCTAGAATGTGAGCAGAGTACCAACTTGTGTACTGTCAAGGGCAAAATCACAGGTAAAGGTCATGCAATGTTTGTGTTCTGTCCATAACTCTTGAAATACTTAAGATGTTGGGATGAAACTTGATGTATTTATGGACACTTTTTAGACTGTGTTTTGTGTTGTGTGTTATAAGTTTAGGAAAATGGTCAGTGAAGTGTACATTTCTGTTTCTTCATGGATGTGCAGCTTATGAGTCCGATCGAAATTTGTAAATTGCTATGTGTTGACACCAACAGCTTTTATTTTGATGTATATTTTGAAGATATTGGCATTACTTCCCAGAAAAGGGAAATATTCTTACCCTGCCAATTAAAGCTAACTTTATATATTTGATGAAATACAGTATGTTGATGGCGTTCTTCAATATTTAATGAGCGAAATCTCAAGACATATTCCATCTAGTTCGTTATATATGTTATTTGACAGAATATTCTGGTCTCTTGCTCAAAGAACAGTATTTGAACCTTAGAGTTGAACGGAGGATTGCAATATTGATGATTATTATCATGGAGTTAAGAAACATGACCTTCATCAATGAAGGCAGATGTTGAACGGAATTGTTTAGCCAATTATATCAGAATAGCGGAAAAGCAAAATGTATTTTATGTTTTAATATATTTAAATATCTCGTTGACACACCTCCTCATCCCTATTCCCGAACCACCCCGCGCCCGCCCGCCTCCGTTTGTCCAAATTAAATAATGAACTTTTGGGAAAATGTCAAGTTGTGTCACATATGGTTCTTGGTTATTACCAATACTCTATGATCTTAAGAGGTTATATACGAATTTACTTAAGTTTATTAAATGGCGTGTTTTTTTTTGTAAATGAAGTGTTTTAGAGGTATTCATCGTCTAATCAATGATCTTCTATATTTTGAAAATAAATGCGTTTGTCTGTAATTTTAATCTATACACCATCTTGTAGAACGTCATATGGTGGTTCATTTGATGCGTCTTTTGTGTCATTTTGTAAGTGTTTTCACGAAATTATTCGTCATTTGTTTGTGCTTTTAGAGTTTCCCATTTGGAATGAAAGAAAAACATACTGAAGCACTGAAGCCGATAAACAAACCTAAAAACAGATACAGAAATCTGTATGCATGTATGTGATATTGCTTGATAGTCTTTTTTGTTTTAACTTTATGTTACTGTTTATATCAATACACGTGATATTTTGTAGAACTATGTTCGCTTGTTGCACAGTAAACCATAGAACATACTTTGACAAGATACATATTATATAGTACATATTACATATTACAAATGTACACATATATCCCGATTTTCTGACCAACGTTTACTGTGTGACTTTTCTGGTATACGTATGTAATAACACATGGAATGTTTTTATTTATTTGAAAACTAATTGCTATAATGAACGCTATCTTGACACTTATGAATATAATATTTGTTGAAATTAGAAATTATACTTATTGCGAGTGAAATACATTGTGTGGTTGTTATATTTTCCATAGATGATGATACTCGTGTGATACTCACTACTGATGACGATGAATCAGAATTGGATTATATAAACGCAAACTATATTCATGTGAGTTATACAAGATATTCGTATATTAACTACACGTGGTTACACTGCACTACCTAACTACACTCTTAACTACACTGTGTACTTTAGTGGTCGACTCGTTTATGCTTTACTCTTTGATTGTGCAATTACCCGATATATTGTGGACTCTATGATGACGTCTGCCGAAATCCTGAAAATGGTGATAGTGTTTGACTTTTTGTCTTCAGTCTTGTCTATTACGACCTTAACGTTTATCTTTTTGTTGCACTTGCCTATGCCAAGTAAATGAGTACTTATTTTGTAGCTTTCTAGCATTTTGGTTTTTTATATTCGTATATACATGACCATCTTTGTGTTTAACTTATATTGCCTATAAATGCTGCTTTGGTTGTTAGAGTATATAGCTTGGCTTTGTAATCTTTTTTTACACAGTCCTGTTTAATCGGGATGGTTTCATTGTTTAATTGTTGTATTGTTAAGGACCGTATGCACTTAATTTGCCGAAAGAAAAACGTATTCAGTGAAAAGCATTGAACAAGTTGTATATTACTGTCTGCAGGTGCTTTAAAATTGGGTTTAATTTATTTTACAGGGCTTTGGTCAGACACGGGCCTATGTCGCATCGCAAGGTGTGTATATTTAGTTTTTAACGTGAAAGGTGCTGTTATGAAAATCCCGAAATACAAGTTTCAGTTACTACTTTTCATTAAAAAATCTGCATTTTACTAAATGTGTATTAAATTGTATATGGCATAATAGCAATGCGACTAAACTGGATATATTTTGCAAATAAATGCACATTTATGCTGCAGGGGCAACAAAGGAAAACATCAACGACATCTGGAGAATGATTTGGCAACTAGACAGTGGAAAAATAGTCATGTTGACTAATCTAAGAGAAAAAGAAAAGGTTCGTATATTTAGTCTCTTTCCCAGTGCGGTGTCTGACATCTACACGGTGGAGAACCTAGACGGTTACTAGCGGAAATAAAACAGTGTCCCGTGATACTAGCCGATTGTTTTACGGTTACTAGCGGATAAATAACTGGGAAGAATTGTAAGTAGTTCGTCATAAAGTAGTATTTTTTAAATAACTATTCGTTTTTTCGAAAAACACTTGCTTCTACGGAACGCTAGATATATTTAACTAATTAGATAATTATAAGTTTGTTCCCAAACAGAAGCTTTTATTATGATATAACTGAAATAGTATCCGAAAATGCATGGACATTTGACAGATTATTGCAGTTTTCCTTTACTTATATCTAATAAGTAACCCGTTGCAGCACAGATTAGTATGCAAATAGTTAATATATAGATAATTAATCTTGGAATATATTTGATAAGCAATGGGCGTTAACTGTATACCAAAAATGTTGTGTTTTATAGGAATATGTGGGCTACGGTTACTGTAAAAAACACTATAAAAACAGGCACCGGCTACTATACGCATTTTAAGAAATTACAATGGGAGATTGCAGTTTTCCTTTACTTATATCTAATAAGTAACCCGTTACAGCACAGATTATTATGCAAATAGTTAATATATAGATAATTAATCTTGGAATATGTTTGATAAGCAATGGGCGTAAACTGTATACCAAAAATGTTGTGTTTTATAGGAATATGTGGGCTACGGTTACTGTAATTTACGCATTTTAAGAAATTACAATGGGAGATAGCATTAACTTATAAATTACCTCCCGTCTAGCATTACCAGCGCTATCTCCTGTTGTTAACCTGGTCCTGAGTATTTATTGTATTTTATGTATTTTCAAAAGAATTTCTTGCCTAAATAAGTCTGTATACGTGTAATTTCAAACAATGTGCATTTGAATAAGAGTTGAAACGGTATTTTTCTGTATAAAATATACTTTTTAAACAAATTTGAATAGAAGCAATAGACGTTGGACTCCAAATGTGCCCTTTACCTTTGACCAGGTTTCCGGGTAATGGCTGGGACACGAAAGTGTGACCTTGGGTGGGAACCTAATTCTTGCGCGTGACACTCCTGAAGTTTGACGTATCCCTTCAATAGTTTCCGAGTAATGGCTGAGACACGATTTCGGACCGACGCACGCACGGACAGTACGATTATAATATACCCCGAATTATAATATGCCTCCAATATGGCTCCGAGCTTGCAATGGTTTATAATGGGTTATAATTGTATATTAAAATAACGACCCAATATATATATAGAGATAAAACAGAGATGAACCAACTGGTTGGACCTGGTTTCAATCGGAACTTTCTCACAATTTCCGATGCTCTGCGGAAATTAGCGAGTTTGTACGCTTTGACTGGTTTTCATGCGCAACATCTCGATCCCTTCTTCGAAATGATTCCGAAGAATGACGGGATTGCCCTATTTTGTACGATTACTAAAATAATATAAATATATTTAGGGGCTTATGCATTGGTCTGTGTGCGTAAATTTTAACGAATATTTGCAATGTTGAGTGATGCACCTATTGACAGCAAGGCGTCATTTACATCAAGAAGACGTTCCACTATCGTTCTTATCTGAAACATTTGCGTTTGCACACTGCTGACAGCGTACACATATTTCGAATTTCTCCAATCATTTCCACCCTCCTTTAGAATTTTGTTCAAAGCCATTCGTTGTTTCAGGTAAAGTATTCGTAAGTCCTTGATTCGTAATGACACCAAATTAACTAAATGTCCTAGCCGTTCCATCTTGTCTTCGTTTGAAAAAAGTTCTCATTTTTTTGCTGTCTCTTCGGTCAAATTCATTTCCTGTTCCAATCTGCCCTTTAAATGTGCAAGCGATTCATCCTCTTCGAGACCAAAGAGATCCTGGTCGTCATTATCCTTATTCAATCCAGGCGCTACTTTTTTCCCATCAAAGCTAAGGACATAGGTCTTATCTGTTGGTTTCATATCAAGAGCTTGATTAATTACACCTGGCGGAATTTCTTTTGGAATGTAAAGTCCAACAATGTCATACGCAGCAACACTTTTTTTTTATGGAACAGCAACATTTATTGAAGTGTTCTGAAGATCATATTGCCCACGTTTTTTATTGTTCTGAGCGACGTTACCACTGGATTTAATTCCACACATAAACCAAATGTGCCTTTCCGTGAAAGAGTTTATACAAGACTTTCCAAAATGTCCAACACTCTTCAGAATACACCATGTTTAATGTGTTGTCAAGTGAGTACCATCTCACTATATCCAAGAAGAGCAGGAGTGCTATGTTTGTGAGGGGCAACTTATCTGAACTGACCAATCTGACGAAGTTACAAAAATCCCCCAGTAGACCAGCCTGTTTTACTTTGTGCAAAACAGAAGGGAGGAGAGCGCATATTTCCTCAATAATGTCCTCCTCTACACTGTTAGCGAAAAGCCTCCATCTTGGCCCCTTCAGAGGTGGTTTGAACTTAATCGGTGCTTTCTTTACGATAACACTGGATGGCCTTACAGTATCGCATACCTCAAATGATGGTGTGGACACTTCCGAGACTGTCGTACTTTTCAGCTTCTTTGGCCAATTTAACCATAGATTACGTTTAGTTTTTCTTTTCCTGAAGCCAAAATGTGGAAAAAATCGTATAGTAACCGGTGCATTGTTTTCAAAAAATAACCGGTGCCTAAATTTTAACGCTTTTTAACAACTTCCGTCAGCATCCGTAGCCGACAAAAATCATTTTTATCCCATTTAATTACTGCCTACAGTGCTTTTTGTAAATAAATTTAACACTATTCTGCAGCAGAAATCTTGTTTTCTATAGTAACAAGAGAAAAAATAGTATTACTGCACTTTAAATTCGCAAAAGCTTTCAAAACGTATCACTGATAGTGCGGGCAGTAGCATAAGTGAGTACTTTGGATTACTTCGTGTAAAACTCCATTAACGTTTTTTAGAAAATGGTATGCATCAGTATGTTCATTAAGCATTCTAATGTTCCGTGCACAAGAAGTTATAGTGCACTTATGCATGCTGTTGATGAATTTTACTGTTGTGTGGTGCATGGTCCATTTTAAAACTGTAAACATGTTCCGCTAGTAACCGTAAAACAATCCGCTAGTATCACGGGGCGCTGATTTATTTCCACTAGTAACCGTCTAGGTTCTCCACCGTGATCTAGAATGGTTTGGGAAACAGACAGTGAAAACAATGTTCATGCTGACTCGTCTATATGAAGATATATGTGTAGTTAGCTGTTTTCTCGTCCATCGCGATTCTGTTGTGTGTCCTAAGAGGTTACTAAATGGGGATTTTACATAATGTATCTCGATGTAATTGTAGATTAGGAAATTGTTCAGTGATGTTACGGCCATTTTGCACTGATGCGACGCCAAACCTGATTCGATGATATAGTGTTGCTTTCTCTCTCTCTCTTAAGAAGCATAAGGCAAACGGATCAGTAGCTTAACTGGCTAAATAAAAGAAAATTGCTTGGCCAAATCTTCAATACGGTTAATCTAACTCGTATTTGTTCAAACTGATTAAAATGCGATATTTAGCTCATTTTCGGAACACTTCTTAGACATATTATGGATAAACAGTACATGAAACAGAGATATTGGTGAAAGCATCGTGTATGCTTGCAAGTGTGTTTTCTTCATCCTCCTACTATTTTGACGAATATATGAAGATTTAGAAATATACTTTCCTCAAAATGACTCTAAGCGCAAATCAGCGTTATTAATAATATATGTGTATCTTCCTACTATTTTATTTTCATTCTCAGGATAAATGCGACCAGTACTGGCCGACAGAGGGCAGCATTGCATATGGAAAGACATCAGTCGCTTGGCGGAAGTCTGAGACATTCTCGGATTTCATCATCAGAACGAATATATGAATATTTAGAAATATACTTTCCTCAAAATGACTCTAAGCGCAAATCAGCGGATATTAATAATATATGTGTATCTTCCTACTATTTTTTTCATTCTCAGAATAAATGCGACCAGTACTGGCCGACAGAGGGCAGCATTGCATATGGAAAGACAACAGTCACTTTACGGAAGTCTGAGATATTCTCGGATTTCATCATCAGAACGCTTGGTGTACGCCAGGTAATAACAAAACATATTTCTAGTGATTTTAAATCGGCACACCCGAAAATATCTTGATTTCTTCAAAACTCGTGGGAGCGCCAATAGCCTATTGGCTAAGCATACATTCTTGCAATAGTTGAAAGCTAATATTTTTGCATATTCCTTTGTCATACTGTACAGAAAATAATCGAGATTTCATTGGTCAATGCGCCGTAGCCATGAGGCCATGTCTACGTTTCGCGACGTGAACATTTGACATTTTCCTCATGGGTGCTTCATACCTTCAATACACATAACCAAAATGGCGGGACTTACTCTGCCGACTGTTTCTTCCTTACCGTTGCTACTCTACCGACTGTTTCTTTCTTACCGCTTTGCTGCGCTTTCCATTGTGGGTTAAAATCTGCCATAATAGTAAGTAATGATGTTTGACGTTATAAATATAATAAAATACCAACATTGTGACAAAAGAAGGCTTTTTTGTCACTAGTATGAAAGGAGAAATTTGGAAATCGTCGAACGTGTATAAAATATTGCAGTCTCGGTTTGTTCATGAACGGTAGTGAAAAGTGTTTGCTACCGTTTAAGCCCTCTACCCACCGGTAGATATTAATCATGTCAATAGAACAGAAATTTAAGCCATCCCGAAAATGGTATGCATGTGGCGGTGAACATGGAACCTTCATTGCGGTATGTTCACACCATTCCGTGGCCAGCAGCGTATGGTCAGAGTTTCTAACAAACCGCTTTGCCCTAAACGAGAAAACAATGAGCGAAATAAACAAAATGGAATTTAGTAGATAGCAGAGGTTATGAAGCCGGCGTATAGCAGGTATCACAGGTAACAGTCAAAAGACTAAATCAAAAAGCCATATTTAACGACGTTTAGAGCGTTGACGTCATTAACGTAAACATTTAGCGACATCACGTGTTAATAATGAAATAGGGGAACGTTACGGGGAAACTGGCTGGAAAAAAAAGAAAACATCTTTAAAGTTGTGTTTTAATACATTTAGTAACAACTTTGAAGTATGACAAATTCGTTATTTGAATTCTTGATAGGAGACATGGGCTCACATTCTCTGCCTCGGACGTATATTCCCCCTCTACTCGTCGGGGGCCACTTTCCGTCACTTATGTAAACATAAACTAATTTTTCAGACAAATCTATGTATCCTGACAATTTTTACTCTATTTTCTATTAGGTTACCTCTTCCTGGAAAGTTGATACCAAAGAATTTTGTTTTATATAAATTATCGAAGTGGCACGTGACCTGTTTATAAATAGACTAAAACTGAGAAATCATGTTGTTTACAAGCCCAGTTTCCGTCATGTATTTTATCGAGTGATAGATTCAACTAGGTCAAGATACAGTAAACTTTTATGAATTAGAAACTTGTTTGCAAATCTATTCAACAATTTTATTGTAAAAATGGTATGTTTGCATTGTTCCATCAGTCACCTCGATCGTTATAACAATGCGCCTGGAATCGTCAATATAAAACAATTTTACACTGAAAAGATGGGTAACTCTATGTAAATCAAACAGATACAGGTTGTACGAGTTGCTGCACTTTGGTGAAACTATATAATCTTAGTCTATTTAACCGCGTCCGCTGAAGAGTGATAAAATTATGACGTCATTACAGTGTTATTTTTTTAATAGTTTATTATGCGGCAGTATGCGCGCGCATCCCCAACGCCACATAAGGAAGTAAATACATTTTTCGGAGAAATCCCTTTCGTTTTTGTACCCCTTATTTACTTTTTGGTTGTTTTTTCTGTTTCCAATCTTCAGTTATAAACGTCTGACAATTAGTGACATCGCGTAAGTAATTTGCAGTGTAAAAACGTTTTTTAAATGAGAATGACGGAAACTGGGCTTGGACGGAAACTGGCCTCTGACGAGTACAGACGTCACGGGTGAATATAATTTCCAGGGAGGGAATGTGAGCCCATGTCCCCTGTCAAGAATCCTAATAATATTATGTTAAGTAAAGTTCACTAATAATCAGAACATGTGCTGGAATAACGAAGAGAATTTGAAAGCTCCCCCACATTATAACCTTTTATTGTATTATATGCAAGCATGTTTAAACATAATACATATTGAAAAGGAAATCCCTTGGAAGTACAAAACTCAAACAAGAGAACAACGTAGCAGACTCGGCTACATTGCGTCTGCTCATGAGAGGTAATATTAAGTGCAACTCCTCTCACGCTACCTAGCCGTATTCAACTTTAAAGCCACAAAAATTGGGTTTGGTGATCCCAAAGGACCAGCAAGTAATAACACTACTGGTTTGATCAGAATATCGAGATTTTTTTATGATTGATACATACTTCAAATTGCTGTTTGTAATGAATTATTTAGTTATCGTGCAAATATAACTTTGCTAAATATTCGTCGAATTATGAAATTGTGTTAAAATAAATATGATAATGTTAAATAGTCATGCATGACATGAGTAGATTTTCTGTACAATTATTTTTCTGTAACTCTTTTTCAGAACGGTGCTGATGAGAGGGTTGTTCTGCAGTTCCATTTCACAGCATGGCCAGATAAAAGTGTCCCAAAATATGCATCATCCGTAGTCAGTTTCCGTAATAAGGTCAAGTACTCCGCCTCCCAAGGAAATGGGCCAATCGTTGTGCACTGCAGGTATGTACTGACTAGGACACTTAAATAACGATGAAAAAAATGTATGAAAGGAGAAATTTATAAATCGTTGAACACGATAAATACAAAATATACTGCAGTCTTGGTTTGACTGAGACTGTTCATGAACGGAGGTGAAAAGTGCTTGCTACCGTTCTAGCCCCGGGCTGAGCAGAACTCAATATTTAAAATACCAATAGTACATAAATTTGAGCCATACCGAAGATGTGTGCATATAATGGTGAACATGGAACCTTCAGTGAGGTATTTTCACACCATGCCATGGCCAGTGGCGTATGGTTCCAGTTTCTAACAAAACGTAGACTTTCTTGTGCAGTTCTGTGACAAGAGAAGTAGATTAAAATATGAACATGAAATGTAGCATCCGCAGTACAGTCAACCAAACACACGCATTCTAAACAAATACCAATTAAACAAAACATATGTTTAAGAATAAAATGGATATTTATAAATGTCATACAATCCCTGTACAAGTAAATTGTCCATAGCTGTCCATAGCCGTGATTGAAATGCATACATCGAGATTGCCTTATTTCTCAAATTAGTCATGTTGCTATCTTAACCAAAATAGCATTTGCACATACAATTGTTAAATATGATTGACTATTTAAAATTCCAACATTCTGCCTTGTGGTATAAAATAGAACATTTATTTCAAAATAGAAATACTAAATTCCAAACATTAAATGTAAAATAGAACAACCGATCAGCCTGATAAAAAACATCTCATTGACAGTGCGGGAATCGGGCGTACCGGAACGTTTATAGCCATTGACTACCTGACGGAACAAGCGCATGCCCTTGGTTACGTAGACGTTGCAGGGTGTGTGGAAACACTTCGTCGACAGAGAGTGAACTTGGTCCAAACTTTGGTAAATAAATTTAATTTTGCGATATATACTTTTATGTCAGATTAAACATTTAAATTCATCTTGTTTTATGTTTTTAGCATGCCTAGAGATGATGTTGACGCTATAATTAGTTTTGTACAGGTGTTTTGATGTTTCCTGAAGCAGAGTAAACAAAAATCATTGCTGAACATAACTAAGGATCCAATCAAACATTATTACTAACCTGGGGTATGTTGTAGATGCAATAGTCGAGCAGTAAGTGTAAATACAATTTTTTTTGACGACTGGCGAGTTTGCAGATTTTCTGAATAGTAGTCTGACATCGTATGGGACAGTTTCGATTATTTTACTTTACTTTGGGCATAATGCAAAAAATATTGATATCATTGCAGATTCATCGAAAGTTATGACTATTCCATTTCCTGTAATAGTATCAAGATTCATGTTTTGCTTTATAATGGAAACAACCGATATTTAACACATTTATACAGCTTATCATGGCAAAGGTCTCACAGCTTAATTGTTTAATGTTGATTTTCACTTTAAGGATCAGTACATTTTCATTCACCAAGCGTTAGTTGAGACGCTGATGCTGGCAACATCTGCCATACCATCGACAAGGTTTTCAGAGGCCTACAAGGAGCTTCTGGAAATTGACCCAGTGAAAAGAAAAAGGAAATTGAATATGCAGTTTGAGGTACGTATTAATGGCTTACGTGTGTGACTAGTGCATGTGTATGCCTGCACGGGGCCATTTAAAAGTGATACTGTGTATACATGTGTAATATAAAAAGGGTGTCTTAGCAAAATATTTCCACTTTTAGTTCAAAGATACTTCTGAGATCAAGTGTAAGATATATGGGATACGTTTTAGATTGACATTGTTTTGCTTTGTGACTATGCGATTATCAGAATTCCATCCACAACTATACTTATTTACTATAAGATTGCAATCGTATTTAGCCATCGCTGTCGACAAACATCACCTAGCAATTAATGTCGATACAGTTGCCAGGGGTTCACATACCCTGTACCTGTTTTATGACTTTTAATTAATGGGAGGTAATCCAGACAAAGGGTGAATTGAACTGAACAATATCTCATATAAACAACACGAATTATGTGATGCGTGTATATAAGTAAAAAAGTTTATCTTATCCACATGCGCAGCTGTTAAAGAAAATGTCACCAGTTGCTGAGGAGCATCAGTACGCCTCAGCAAAAATGGTTAGAAACAGAAAAAAAAACAGATACTCAAATATTCTGCCAGGTAAATAGTCTTGACTATTTGAAATTATAACATTACAAAAATAATAAGTAACACGCTAGAAAAATGTCATTAACAAAATACGTAGCGAAAACAAGTGACTGGATACTTGAATCCTTAACGTTGGGCTTCGTTTACATTTAGAATGACATTGCTGTCTCTTAGCAGAAAGTCGCGGTCCAGTGACATTCTATCGATAATTTAAGAATTGTATGTATATACCACCTGGTTTTATCCCATAGGGTTCTTTTTGCCACTTTCCACTGCAGTAGCTCTATCGTCAAACCCGTTTGTGTTTGAGGTGCCTTCTTAACATCGCAATTGTTGTTTGTTTTAATACGTTGACTTGGTGTTCTGTGAAACCTAGATTTCCTACCTACGTTTATATCTAATATACTATCAAGATAAATAAATCACTTAAATTACTGTATTTTCAATATTTACCATAATTTAACGTAAAGAACAAGTTGCTGTTCATAATGCATCATATCATACTGTTTTATCAATAATGTACACATCCTTAACAGAGACTTTGCATTTTTCAGTTGACGAGTCCATGCCACATTTGAAACCCGCTACCGGATCCAAAGGAGATTATATAAACGCAGTGTTCTTACCAGTAAGCTTGAACAGTAACAGCACTGCAGCTTTTGAAATTCGTTTTACTGTTTATATTGCTATTGTAAATTGAACAAATAATTTATATTACCTGAACGTTGTTATGGGAGGTCCTATATGTTATCACCATGTAACAAATCCAACTTATGTTCAGCTATGTTGAAGTATGATATTTCCATCCTTTGCATTACCAATATGTGCGTGCGTTCGTGCGTGCGTGCATGCTTGCATGCGTTTACATGTTTTGTGATAATTATTTAAAATAGTTCATAAACTTTCATATAGTTAAAAAGAGTATGAAAGGAAAAAATTGGAAATCGCCGAACACGATAAATATAAAACTACTGCAGTCTCAGTTTGATTTAAACTTTTCATGAACGGTAGTGAAAAATGCTAGCTACCGTTCACGCCCTCTAGCCCTGGATTGAGCAGAACTCAATATTTAAAATTTCAATAGTACGAACATTTAAGCCATCCCGAAGACGCTATGACGGTGAACATGGAAGTTTAAGTTAAAGTAGCTATCCCGCCAACAACTTCCAAATTTTACAACAATTGTACACCTTTTCTAAACTTATTGACGACGAAGTATATATATATATATATATATATATATATATATATAATTTACCTATTTTGAGAATAAAACTCTATAGACACAATATAAACGGCTTTAACCAACCCGGCCAAACCCCAAAACTAAAGCGTCGAATTAAGAGTTATCAACTCATATTCAATCACGAGTATTTTAAGAACCCGTGAATGAAACTTTATTTGTATTCGGCACATATACATTATTATATGATCTGAACCCCTGGCTGAAGTTTTGATAAAGGGTTTTGCAGTATTATATTGCCGTTATTTGGAGGGTTAGTTTCTTTAAACCTCGTTTTAATAAGACTATGTTGGTTTATTCTTCGTGTCATATGTAATTCATTTCATTTCTTCATTTTATTCTTTTCCATTTCTATACTGCCAGAGTTACAAAGATAAACGAGCATTCATCATCACGCAAACGCCTCTAAAATCAACCAAAGAAGGCTTTTGGAGACTTGTATGCGACCATGAAGTGCATACTGTTGTCATGATGGATGATATTTCCGAACTTAAGGTAAAACACTCACAGTGTATATATATAATTACTTAGTAATTTGTTTAAATATAATTCGCATAAAAAGATAGCTCCTGTTTAACAATTTGCCATGAAAATATTTAATAGAATGTTAATTACTAAATATGACTAACTTCCTTTCTAATAAATGGTGTTCAGTATAGTTGTAAGGAGGTTCTTAGATGCGGTCATTGCAACTACATAGATTCAGAAAGAAAAAAACATTTAAAACTGCTTTTTAATGATTATCTCATTAACGTGTGCATGATCAATATATTTTAGGCAAAAACCGTCATGCATCTTAGTACATTTTTATCGTTGTGTAAAAAAGCGTTATACGTTAATTAAAATGTACAATTGTTGGAAAGTTTAACCCATCAAAAGGTATACCTGAATGATACCTGAATCTGCCGGTATGTAAATAAATATGCTCACGTGAAAGTGCATCACACAACATCCAACGGATCTCAACCATGCTTACCGTATATATGGGATGCGATAATGTTGAGAGAACGGGAGTACCAACCTTATCGTTATGCAAATCTTGCCAAAGAATAATGTTTGCAATTTAAAACAGACATAAATTCAGGTGAAACGGAAATGTTCTGCTTGGAGGATGCATAGCGTTGCTTTATCCATCCCATTCCAACACTTTATATTTGTACACGTTTTTAATGGAACTGTATTCTTTCCAGTTGTTAAACTGAAACTCAGTTGCAGAAATAAAACAATATACGAAATGCATGTGCTTTCAGGAAGCCGAAATCTACTGGCCAGAAGAGAAAACTGGTTTGCGGTTTGGCGATATAAACGTTAAGCATATTGCAAATGAGGAGTTTGATTCATATAGGTCTCTTTCTTTGAAAGTTGAACGAGTTAAACAGGTACATGAATAATGAAATGTTTGTATAACTTATATAACAATATCATCGAATAGATGACATCGATAAACAATCACATGTTATATACTAAATGCAAACGTTTTGTTTCATACGTTAACTACGCCAATAGGGTATATGACAAATTTACGTATTAAATAAACGTGCATTCTTTTTGCTATATTTTGTTTAGATCTGCTTAAAAAGGATGCATTAAACTCACATCCATTCGGTTCAGTAAATTGCGTTTTGCACTATCAAGATTAAAATTAATACTACACTCTAAGTTTCCCTTTGTTTTCCATTACACAACATATAGTATCATTGTTACTCTCTTGGTATTCAGTCACGGAACATCAAACTGATACAGTGCAAACAATGGACAGCCGGTGCCGCATTACCCGAGGGGCCGTCGTGCATTCTGTCGCTTATGGAAGTTGTGCAGTCCTGGCAACAAGGAACAGGAAACCACCCTGTTGTCGTGCACTGCATGTACGTTTTGCCATTTTAAGATAACATTTATGTCTTTTCTTCTTTCCGGTTTTAAATGGTACTTGTGCCTTTTAAAGTATATGATATATGTGCTAATTTTGATAACAACATGGTTTAGTAGGATTTCTCTCCTTTATTGTTATATAACGACCTCTGTTACTCGACTTCATGGTCGCCAAACGTGTTTGTTTGCAATGGTCCTACAGGTATGAACAAAAACAGTCATTCTAAACAATTACAAGTACAAATAGATGCAACGTATGCAACACCACAAACATTTTAAAAGATTGTTACTCCATTTTGACTGGACAGTGTAAATAAAGAAATCCCCGCCTGGCTATATCCGCTACCAAATTAGGCAGCATATATAGGCCCTATACAACAAAGATTTGCAGATAAATATGAAAACAAAAACAAAAGCATAGAAAGCCTCAATGCAAATACTAAATGACTTCGTACATGTAGCAGCCAGAACAACAAGAGAAGGGTGCACCCTAAAACGTGCTACTGACTATTCCAAATTGTTCCACTAGTGTCATATTACCTTGTTATTTTTAGTTTGTTTTGTATGCGTCCTTTTGGTACAATTTGTGTTCCTTCCGCTATCCAAACTCTAATGTAATGTTTCATTAATCTTTACTGCTTTTTGACGACTCAGTTGGACCAATACTAAATACGTTTTTCTCTGACGAAGTTATTCCTCTAAAGAGTATTCGTCTGATTACTGTACTTACCAGGAATGGTGCTGATAAAAGCGGATTGTTCTGTGTGATATCGGCTGTGATTGAGAGGATGAAAATTGAACGGGATGTGGCCATCTCACAGGTGATAGAAGAGATGAGGAACAGTAGAGAACAGATCATTACATCTGTGGTAAGAACTATTTACTGTATTTGTAGTTTTATTTTAACGTTACAGGTAGATTTTAGACATTTCTGGATAACATTGAAGTGAGCATTCGCCCTATTGTATACGTTACCATGTGTATGCTTGTGGAATTGTATTACTTAATCAAAGTTTATGCATCTTTATCCGATTAGTCAAATCACATCTGAAACGGTTACATGTACACTCGAGAGATACGAAAACGCAACACGGGAATTTCCGCTATATATTGTATATACTGCACACTTAATTTCACATAATATTCCAAAGAAATCCCAAGATGTTTTCTAAAAAAAACGTTGCAGTTAGAGAACTGACACAATTGTGATGTTGTAGACGTTTTAATCACACTATACCTTGTAACAAGAACTTCATAAATGTTGAAGTTGCTCTTTGAAAAACTGAGCCAGTTCAGTACTGTATTTAACGTAAAGAGTTTGCAAAATTTTGCATCCTAAGTTTGCTCACATGCTTGAGCCAAACGCGTACTCTGTCAATAATGAAACTTTGAAGGAATACTAATAGCTGTGTTATGTGTTGTTTTAGTCTTTTTTACCAAGAGGAAAGGTCTAACGTATATAGGCATGTACCATTCGATTAACAGCAGCATATTACACATACAATAAATAGCGGAAATCCCGGTGTTGCGTTTGTGATAAACACAGTGATAAAGAAAATAACAAAAAGAAGAAAGAAAATGAAGATATGTATAAATTATCACTCTCCCTTTTTCATATCACACCTGATATTAAACTACACATACAAAAACATATACTAATTTGAAATAATTATAGATCTACCAGATGTGATATGGAAGTGAAAAGTTATAATATTCATCATTGATTACTGAGTACTGAAAAAAGAGCAAAATCTACTTTTTTCGATTTTGGAAATCTTATTTTTAATAAATCGCTCGATGTTTTAGTAAAGCGCGCATACCCCTACAAAGAGGGCAGTTTCCTCCATCGCAAACGCGTATTTCTGTTCATATAGACAAAGTATTGGAAATGAAAGAAGCGTACATGACTGTGAACAATTGGAAGGGCTAATCTCAGAACGTACCAGTTGCAACAGAGAAAAGAGCTCATTCTGTAGAAGGATGTGCACTTAGTTGAACACATTTTGTTAAATATTAAGACATTAATTAGGCACAAACATACCTGAATCGAGCGCTTTGTTAACACATGTTTTCCCGTGAACTGGATAAAAGTGGTCTGAGATTCAAACGTCTTTCTCCTGCATCCATTTAACGGTAATGAAATTTAAACGGACGTTACAATCGGCCTGCACGTTAAAGACGTCAGTAAAATCAACGGTTATTGACGTTATACTTCCGGGTTATCACCCCGCACACACAGTATCACCCGCAAATCACAGGTGATAACCTGTGCGGGAAGATATGGATTGCACATCATGTGTCATATCTGGTGGTACAAAAACGACGTATCAAGGATAATAACACTATAGTTTAATGATAAAGTATATATAAAATGTATAACAAAATGTTTTCAAGTATTAATATATGTATTTGTTTTGCAGGAACAGTTCCAGTTCTGCCATGAAGCAGTGTGTACTTTCATGGAACAGTTCGCGACATATTCCAACTTCTCTGCATAATATCTGACCAAGTTTCCATTATATACAATTTATTTTATGAATTGGAGTTTAAAACATATCGCTTATATGTGTGTAGAATTCACTTGATTGCGGAATTGTCTATGTTCTATAGAGTTAGAGCCATTTTGCCATTGTTAGTGGAGTTTATGTGGAACTGAAGACCTTTTACCTTTGATAGCAGGCATTTCTGAAATACTGGTGCTTACCTTTGAAAGCAGGAGTTTTCCTTAATTATTTTGATAGCGTAGATTTCTACAAAGCTTGTGACATCTTACCTTTAAAAGCAAGGTTTTCTGTAGTGCTGTTGGTATTTTATCTTTGATAGGTGGACGAAACGATAGCCGGTATTTCTGAAGTGCAGATGGTCGTAGTGGCTTTTTTGGGCAATAGCCAGTTGGTTTGGAGGGCTGGTGACTATTTGCTTGTCATATAATTACATACAAAAGCATGATGAAGGTTTAAGTGTAAATATTGTTCAAAGGTTCATCAACACATACTAATGTTTATTAAAATACGCGTCTATGGGGAGCTGTGGAAACAGAGAAATCTCGGATCACCTTTATCTGACTAGCAAAGAGATTCCTCTTGTACATGTACATATCCGGAAGTTACACTCTAGGACATGGGACGGGCGGTAAACATCCACATATTGTTGATTTCGTTTGGTATTGGGAGGCCCGCAACCTCCCGCTTGAACACTGAGTCTTACACTGATATAACTCTTGACCACGGTGCTTCCGAGTGACAAGAAGACATTACGGACTTTGGTGTCTGTGTTCTGTGAAAGCTACATGTCCTGTTCGACTTTTATACCTACTTTCAGTGTCAGTATTGCAGAACCGTTCATTACGTGGTCCCGCCTTAATTCCATTTAGCAATAGGAAAGCTTACATTAACAGGATTTAATAACGGATATTTCGATAATAAAACACGTTTAAAAACATTTTTAAACAGAAAAAATGCGATAACCTGTTTTAAATTACCTATTAAATGTTTTAGTTTTACAATATGCAAACTTTTGAAGCCGAAATTAAGGTTTTATTTTATACCCCAGTTTTTGCTTTTTGGAGAAGGGGTTGGATGCGGTATGAAAGTTAATACTTGGACCACGTAATGGATGAGGTTAAGTTTCTAGGATATTTCGTGCACATAATATTTACTGGACATTTAACATAAATTACCATGAAATATAATACTCATAACTCATATCTTATGTCGAACTCTCGTATGTATTTGGTTCCAAACTTGTAGTGTAGTATATGAACTGTTTATGTATATATTGCCAATCATGATATAAGCCACACCTTCTCTATTGTATTAGTTACAACCCAGCCTCACATTTCAGTTACTGTATAGCCATAGCAGAATAAAGATACGTAATTATACAGAGTGTTTATTAATATGCATACAACACCAGCACCTTTATAAAACTACAGTGGATTTGGGGTATAGAATCACTTGGATTAAACAGTAGTATAGAAGCTGGGAGTTCTGGCACAGTTTCATCCCTCGCGACAAACAATCAGCAGTTATCAGTTGTCTCCAGTTGTCTGAAAATTGCCCTGACCCCCTCGCAACGACACAAACTGCTTGATTGCCCTTCGCTTAGGAAGAACTTTAACAAAAAAACCAGTATCTATTCATTTAGTATGAATAATATCCCACCGTCTCCTTTTTTGTAAATAACTAAAACATTTGAAATTCATTACGCAAAGTCAGACAGAACAGGACAGTAGTCTTCATCATCGCTGTACATATCATATTTTACCATAGAGTATTTTACTTGTATGCTAATGTATCTTGTCCAGTATCTAGTATGTACCTTTTATCATCATAAGCTGACAAACTATTTTTGTTTATTACATAACTGCTTATGTTATGCTTTTGTGATCTAATAACTTTCATCTCATGGTGGGCTTCTGTTGTCGTAAACAAAATCTCTTTGTAATTATCATGCGTTATATTTTTTTTAACAACACACTTTTAAACACCATTGCATTTTTTTGTACTAACCTCATTATCTAACATATACGAATATAGTTTACTTCGTAGTCCAACAAATTCAGCAATAGGTATACCACAAGTTTTATCTTTCATTTTGCCAATAACCTTTTTATTATCATTAAAATGAAACTTACTTTTTGAATCATAATCACAATTATCGAAAAGTTCTTTATTCTTGTAAAAGTCTACATATACATCGTTTGTCTTTATTTCGTAGCACAAGGAATCAGTGTCAGTAAATAATAATTTAGCTTTTTTATCATATTTATTTTTGATATAGTTGTAATGGAAATCATACATCAAATAGTTTGACAAGTCTAAAATACACATGCCAACATAACAAGGACGATTTAAATCTAGCCTTTCTTTCATTCTGTTTATAGCAAATAAATTTTCATTAAATATTTGACAAGAAATAAATGAAGGTCTTGCTGCATATTTTAAAAGGACCTCCTCGTCGTGAG